>JAOUZG010009405.1:11099-31307 GCA_026289955.1 Argiope argentata
CTATTTAATAACTATTAATAATTACTATTTAATAACTATTAATAATTGCTATTTAATAACTATTAATGATTACTATTTAATAAATTTAATAATTATAAAAATAATAATAAACCAATAATATTACTAAAAAATTATAAACTAATTATTACTATTTGATAAATTATTTATTACTATTTATTTACTATATTCACTTCAATAACAAGACAGAAGAAGACAAGACATTCACGCGTGCAGCTTAACAGAACAGCATCAACTCTACTTACACTCAAATAAACTATGGGATGCGTACTTAATCATACATCGCCATCTAGTGTTCAAAAGAGACGATAAAAGTAATAATGTAACTGCTATGCTAGTACATTTATCTCATTTTTTTGTGAAAGGTATTCTGAATAACAAAAATTAAATATTTATGTAACTTTATTAAGCAGTTTTAAGCAGTTTAAGTAGTTTTATTAAGCAACTTTATTAAGTATTTTGGTTGAGGTGGTTATGTACAAATGTGCAACTTTTACGGTTAAATCTATATGCAAAATATCATTTTTTTAATCCATTCCAGTTTTTTGGTTCATGGAGTTTTAAAACATGATGATTA
The DNA here is from genome assembly GCA_026289955.1 of Argiope argentata. Taxonomy (NCBI): domain Eukaryota; kingdom Metazoa; phylum Arthropoda; class Arachnida; order Araneae; family Araneidae; genus Argiope; species Argiope argentata. The sequence goes on from JAOUZG010009405.1 coordinate 11,695, forward strand.
ATGAAATAAGCTATTTGGGATTCTTTATCACAAATTTATTTTATATGATATACAAGTATTTTCACAATTTCTGTTTTGATACCCATTTAATCATTGAATAGTAGTAATGGTTAAAGAATTTTATATTTGAGACTGATTAGCCAAAAACTTAAAGGAAAAAAATACAGTTACTTTCACACGCTAACTTTTTACTAAGCCTTTGAAATAGACTTGTCAAATGAAGTTATTACCAAAATCAATTATTTAAGTAATCTAGGTTTTAAGACGTCTTTTTTATTCAAGATTTAATTTGAAAATATTTTATCTTTTTTGATTATTATTTTTATAAAAAATATAATCATTTTGGCAATTCATGGGTGATTCTTTTAAATGGGTATTCAAATGAAAATTTTACGATTAGTTCCTATGACATCTGACACGAGTATAAAAATATAAAATTTAAGCTACGTTCTCCTTAATTCTTAGAATGCATTTACAACTATGGTTTTAACTTTGTAACTATCTTCAAATACGTTAGTTTTTTCGTATTAAGGGAGATTCTTTCTTTCAAAGTTAATTGATTTGTGATGTATTTTTAAAAGGCTTCCAAAAACTTCATTAACGCAAAGTAACTTTAAATGCTTTGGGAGCAATTAGTATCAAACTTTCCTCTAAAGATTTCCCTACTCATTTAAAAATTTTCGCTCCGCTTTCGCAGCTCAAGCGTCTTTAAATTCGTCGAGGCACTTTTGTTAAATAGTAGTAATGTGGTTATTTCACGTAAACTGGCACTTACTTTTCTAAATTTACGAAACTGTCTATTCCGTTCGTTAAGTGCAGTTTTTCGAGATAATGGTTTTCGTAAATTAAGATTTATTGCCACCGATCTCTTCAAAAGATAATGTAAAAAGAAAAACCAGTGGAGAGCTATTATTTTATCTTCGGTTTAAAGAATATCGTCCTCAATAAATATTGTAATGATTAGATCCAGGTCGATCAAATAAAATGGTAGCGTGTTATGTACAAAGGGTTTATTTACAGCTTTATATAATAACAAAAACAAAAACACGTCGTCATCTAGGTTAATATGCTGGGCAATATTCACAACTGGATTGTCACTTCGGCATCTATGGCGAGAATTCACAAGCAGTCCGCACATCCGGCTACTGCCTATAGCTCCAGAGATTTATGGGTTACTTCCGGTAGATCTTTCCGACAACCTAGAGATCCTGTGGTATCTCTTCAACTTCAGCTCTGCTCACAGCTCGTCTTATTGTCGTATCCACTCTCGTCCAGTCTCTCGCCAGATCAACTGGTCCGGTTTCCTCGATCAGCTTGTCTCCTCTCCCTCGCTCAGCTTCTCGACCGTCCATTTTAACAGTAGTGAAACTCCACCTCTCAGGCTCGCATTGACGCGCTGGAGATGCCGATTGTCCAATCTTTCTTCAGAAATACTCCCAATGGCGCACCATCATGTCGTGGGAAGATTCTTGAAACATCCACCCCTTAACAGAACCTTCACAATACACAAATAGTTGCATCTGCATTCGCTTAGCACTTCTTTCTTCAATGGGTCGTAAAGAGCATATGCTGTTCATCATTGGAACTTTATCCCAGCTTGGGTGGTCCATAGAAGAAATATTCCCATCTGGTATTTCGACACGGTTTGCGGCTGTCTCCATTCAAGTCCGAAGTGTGACACTATAAAAGAGAGAAACACAATGCGCAACAAAGTATGAATAGCCTCACCGCTGGCTAGGTAGCATTGTTCGAACATATGTCTCTTCCACTAGGTGACGACTTCTTTACAATATCTTAGTTTTTTCACCTCATTTAAAAACGTAAATTAAATAAATATAACAAGATTTCTAGTTTTTTAAATTACTTATCATATTTTTTTTCAATAATTTGTTGTTGTTTTTGTTTCTTAGTGCACTCTCCATGGGCAAACTCGCTGAGATATTCAGCGATCTAAGCCTTAACAACGTCTCTTGTTTTGTAGTAGCGCCAACTAGGGACAAGATTACGACTTTTGCTACTCACTCATCAAATTTGCTTGCTCAGCCCCTTTATACAGGGGGGCACATTCACACACCTTACAGTTAGAACATAGAAGAAAAACAATGCCCAAACTCGAACCCAGGGTGGCCAGATTACGAGGAAGAACACTACCCTCCTGCCAGGACGCTCACTCAATAATTAGTAAAAAGTGGAAACATTTTTTTTTGGTTGTGGCGTGTTTTCTTCGAGTATAGATTTATGATTCTTATAATGCGTTTAAAGAAAGAATTATTTAGGTGATGATGTGTGAAAAAGGCCTGAATGGGTGATAGAATTTGCTGAGATTATATTATATTTATGATTTTACAGACTCATGCTCCATTCCTCTACATGCTTTTCCAAATTATCTAAGACAAGTATAAAGCTGATTCCGTTGCTTCCTATAAAATCGATATCTCTTAATTCTGCAATTAATTCAATGTATTTTTTTTTAAAAAAATAATTAAAACAGTGAGAAAGGAATTGACGTAAACAGTATTTAAAAACGAAAGTTTTTGTTATTAAATATCTATTTATGTTTTAACTCACCGAATATTTATCTACAGAAAATGTCATATTGTTATAAGAAGCTTAATTTCAAACATATCGGAAAAGACAGCATGAAATTTTCTATAAGAAAAAAATATGTGGAAATATTACGTAGGAATAATAAAAATGTGTAAGAAAGTTCTTCAAGCAATATAAAGGTTTCATCATTGTCATCTAGAACACTAAATAAAGCAAACTTCTTTATGTACTAACCTCTGATTAGAAGGGCAACAACTTTATTAACTAGAATAAGATGTCCCAGTTTCATTTCCTGCAATAATATTATTCAGCATTCTCTCCTCCCCCTCCCCTTTTCCCAGTAGAAGATGATGACAGCCCTAACAGCTTTGTGGGGCATCTGCCAGTGACAGCCCCTCTCAGCTGCCGGTGGAATGTCGCCGCCATTAGGTGGACAATGTTCCACCCCTCTGGCAAAGCTCTCATATCGTCTGCCATTCGGAGACATTTTCTTGCTCCATTAAATGCGTTTAGAACAGAAGGTACTTAGGTAATAGGACACATGAATTGCTAGATTCGATTATGTGTTTGGCTCTCTAGTGGAATCTAGGTTAATTCATAAAAGCATTTAATAAGGATAAAATGTCTTTTGCATTTATTTACTTAATGTATTGTCAATTTATTTATTAATATTATTTTGCTTATTCTGAAAAGGATTGATTTTTTTTATAAATGAATGAAAATTTAGATGATAATAGAATAAAACAAACCCAAGTATAAATCTTACTAATATATAAATTTGGCACAAAAGAATTTTTATTCTATAAATGAACGAAGCTTTCAGGTTTCTTTATTTTCATCTAATCAATAAGAGAGTTTTTCTAAAATTTTTCTTCACACATTTATAAGTGAATTTAAATTCTTGGACAGGAAAATTCATTAAAATAGATTAAGATAATAGTTGAATTTTTCTAATTTATTTTAGTAGTTACCTATTAGACTGTCTTCGCCAACGATCGCCAGCGGTTTAGTAAATTTTTCGCGACTGATTTAAATTAAAAGATCAAAAAATTACATCATTGACAGATTGTCACAATTCTCGGTATAGCAACTCAATGGCGAAGACTTCAAATTTGGCGATAAAGTTGGCTATAAACTTGCGATAAACAGCAACAGACATTACAACATGCTGAAAGAGAAATCCGACAATTCAAATTACTCTCTAGTCTTTTAATTGACAAATGTTAATTGAAATTCTAGGCCGCTTGTATTTTTATAACCTCCATAACAGAACCTAAAATGCTCTAAAAGGATGAAGTATTTTCATCCCTAGTCTGCATTATTCCTGCAACATATCGAATAAATCTAGTGTATTGAATCTAGCTATTCAAATATCGATATTTGAATCTTTTTGAATCTAGTTTATCATCTCTCAAGTCTTGTTTGAAGGACCCTCCTCGCTTAAATGTACATATTCATCCAATTGTAACAATTAGTATTTGCACACATTCATCATGTTTATATATTTTAATTAGTGTTTTCAATGTTGATAGCATTCTACGCTGAAAAAAGTTTAATGTTTGACTTGAGTCAATATATATTTTTTTCTAAAAAGTATCAATTGCACTTAAAATGAATTTTGTAGATTATTCGCTCGTGTAAATCTAAAATATCATATTACATTTATATTTTGAAATCTGTAGAATGTTCCAATTTAAGCATGTTAAATAAGCATTTAAGCATTTTAAAATATGATTTTTGCCTAAATTATCTCCTTACTCATATTTTTGAAACCTTTTCTATCTGAGCATTAAATTTATAGCAAGGTTCATGCTGTGTCCCTTGAATTTTTATCATGTGAGAACATGATATTGTTTTGGTTTGAGGTTTTTAAACCCTCAAAATGCGTCCGCAACAAATTGGCAATTTATCGCTTAAAAGGCATCGATTTTTCGCTTTTAGGGTTATTAGAAAATAATGCAGAAGGCTGCCACATTTGGAGATTTATTGACAAAAAACATCCTTTAAAAATAGAATTTTAATTTGTAATTAAAAGTTTAAATCACAGAGAACACTGTTACCTTTCTTTTCCATTGTTAAAATGTTTTTATCACGTGAGAACATGGTATTGTATTTGTTTGAGGTTTCTGGAGTCATAAAATGACCAGGCATCGCTTTTGGATAAGCAATTTTTCGCTTTTAGAGCTATTAGAAAATAGAAAAGATGGTTGTCACATTTAAAGACATATCATCAACAAAAAGTTACAACTTGGCATGAATATCCACCATATGCACGATTCTGGATATGTCGACGCATGCGTATTCTGATAGTCACGTGATTGTTTAAATTGCTTAATGACTTAAATTAATTAGGATGAACAATGCCTTGAATATAATAATGTTCTCACATGGCAACATGAATTTTTGAGATAGCCGATTTCAATTCTTTTTTTTATTCTTCCAATTAATCTACTTAATTATTCAGTAGACAGCTCTATTGAGTAGAAACGTCGTTATCACCACTAGTATTACTAAATGTAATCTTCATGAAAAAGCAATTACTTTATTCCCAGGTAGCAAAGAATATTGTGCAATGTGGAAAATTATTGTGCTACATTATATTATACTATAGAACATTAAACAATATTATACAATATGGCGAATATTGTTTAATGTTATACAATGGGGTACAATATATATGGGTTACTAGGAATTTGTTGAGAATCATTACCCTTATCACAAATGGGCAACATCATTACAATATAATCATTACATAACTTTATTTCTCTTATATTCTAGTATCATCAAGATTTTACAAATTTCCCTCGAATTAACTCAAAAAGAAAAAGACTACTTTTAAAAACCATTTTACATTAACCATGTGACCTCAATAACATATGAATTTAAATTAGGTATATAGGAAGGCGCAACTAAATTTTCCTTCCCATCTAAGTTTAGTTTTCCATAAGAAAATAATAACCTCCCCTAAAAATATTCTAACTATGCTCCGAAAGCAGTTCCTCCGTTGGAAACATGTAAACTCCATATTTCTAATAAATCTTGAGACTATATTCACAACATAGTAAGTAAGTCACTATTACAGTCTCTCTTTGAGAAGATATCTGCACGTCGCTGTAGAATATTCAAAGTAATTAGTGATGCGTTCTAATTGGAAAGCATATGCAAACGCAGCAATGGACTCCGGAAACTGTTAAGGAAGTCATCCGCTCACTAATTATCATTGTTGCTAGACGAAATTTCACTTTTAGAGGAAAGAGTGTTTTTGAATTTTTAGAAGGACTTTTTCATTTCTTGTTTTGCAGATATATGCTAAGTTGATATTGAAAAGGCCATAAAGGTTTGATTTTATGTATTTATCAAAATAAAATTTGTTATATTAATGTTTTTAGGAAATAATGTTGTTTGAACGATGGTTTATACTACAAATTAAGTGGAATTCTCACTGTAAAATGAATTACAATTTTTTTTATTGTTTTGAAGAAAAAATATATTATATAAATAAAAAAGTTCATTATTTTATTAAGTAGAATACCCATTACAAAAGGAATCATATTATCTTACATTTGAAGAATGTGATTGAAAACTAATTCGGATTTACTCTTTTAAAGTAAAAGCTACTTCTTACTTTTCCTCCTTCGAATTCGCTTATCCGTTTTCAGTTTATCTAGGTTTAAAACGTGGTGGTTCATTAAATACATAATGTAAAATTTTTCTTATTGTTTTACTTTATACGAAAAAGCATCGAAATTCCAATAGATCTGTAATTAACTTTATGTAAGGTTCTAAAAAAGACTTAACTATAATTGATACTGTGTGGAAAGCTTCATAAGCCAGCTAACCTCCTCCACACGCAATAAATTACTTTTGTCCAGTGGAAAAGTCACTAGACTACAATCTTAATGTTGTGAGTTCGGTCTTAGGCTTATCCATGTTGTACACTTACAACACGATCATGCTGAAATTAAGAGCAAATGAAGGAAGTTATGACATCTACTTTTACTTCGGAGTATTCCTTTTTCGATACATTTTATTCATTAATTTAATACTTTTATAAAAGCATAATAGATTTAGAAATCCGACATTGACACTTTTCAGTGGTGCTCAAATGCTATACTTATGAAAAATTCAAAACGCATTGGAAAACAAACAAATTATCAAAAACGGCATTATAAAACATTACTTTTTAGAAAATGTATACCATTAAAACCATCAGTTTATAATCAGATTCGAATACATCAGCATTTATAATTAAAAATATTTTCCCCCTGAAAGTTAATTGAATAGTTCTTTTAATGTAATTATATAAGACTTCCAGAAACTTTGCTAATTCAAAATGGCTTTAAATGTTTTGGGAACAATTAACATCAAACTTCCACGGCCTCTTTCTTTTCTTCTAAAGTCTTTACACCTTTGTTAAAATTTTCTCACCATTTTTGAAGAGCGAGCACTCTTAAATTTATTCAAGGCACTTGCTTTAAATGTAGTTAATGTGATTATTTCACGAAAACCGGCGATTTCTTTTTATTAATTTACGAAACTGCCTATTCTATGTATTAAGTGCTCTTTCTCGCGATAATGGCTTTCGTAAATGAAGAGTTATTGCCACCGATCTCTTCAGAAGTTAATGTGAAAAGAATAATGATGGTTAAGCAATTATTTTATCTTCGAGTAAAAGAAAATCGTCTGTAGTATCCGCAGCAGATTTTTTATCCTGACAAAAGAAAAAAAAAGGCATACATTAAGCACTTAATGAAAAAATTCTAGAAATTAGTTTTATATAGATTTAAATTGTTTATCAGATTTACGGGAATTTTTGAATATAAAAACTTTTAAGGTTGTGACGTAATCTTTTTCATAACTTTGCAGTAGCATTATTTTAACATTGTATTGATACGATAAATTTATGATCATAAACAGTATTGTCGAAAATTTAGTCGTAAAGTGAAAAAAAGTTAGGAATATGAAGTTACAGTTAAACCTGGATTAGGAAAACTATATCTAACTAGACGCCTTTGGCGACCAGTCGGTTCGCCAGTATTAATGCTCGCTAAAATTTTCAAATAATATTTTATGTAGCTGTGTCTCAGAACAGGTTTTTCACCAAAATATTTTTAAACCAAACAAATTTTGATAATCAAATAATTCATTTAGAGTATTATTTAGTATTATTTTCTTCAGATGTTCTGTTCATTGTACTACTCATCTTTCTCTTTTTATACGAGCAATGATTGTCCTGGAACTGATATTTTACTTAAATGGTGGAGGGAAAGGTCTAAAATTCTACGTTTTTATAGAATAATGACACACTAAACAAATAAAGACCCAATTGATTTTCAAGATATGCGAAAGTTTAAAAACAGCTTGGAAAATGCCGTGCACAGAGGAAATAATGGTGACACACACACACACACCCTTCTTTTTTTTCAATCCTTTTTTTCTTCACTACTTTTCTTTTTACAAACATTTTTTTCGCTTTATTTTTTTTCTTCCCTGCCCAGACTTTATTTTGGGCAGCCATAGATTAAATATCCATACAGGCTAATAATAAAAGCAACTATTTTCTTTCTTTTTAAACATCCCGTTACCAACTGACTTCGCGCATTTCTTTCTAAACAAATCATAATTTATTACTTCCTGCTATCTTACTCAGTTGGTGTGGGGGAAGGAAATGAAGATTTTTGGCGGGAAAGTAAGAAAAGTGTCGTTTTAACTATTTTCCTCGCAGTTTTTTCATTTTTTCTCTCCATAAGAACCATCCTCGTGTCTTAACAAAAATATTAAAAAAGAAATTAGTCGAATTGGTCGAGCCGTTCTCCAGTTTTGCGCTTAGCAACGCATTTCGAGATCCATTTTTATTATAATAGACTAGCTGCCCCGACAGACTTCGTACTGTCTCAAGTTATTGGGCTTTTGTAGCCTAATAACGTATGTACGTGTTTCATAGCACTTAGAAAATAAAAAGAATCGTTTAATACATAAATCCTTTCAAGAATAAAATAAACACATTAAGAGCTCTTAATGCCGCATTAATGTATGAAAAAGAATTTTTATCCTTAAGAACAACAACAATAAAATAATTTTTTTATCAGAACACAATCAATATAAACATGAAAAAATGAAACAACTTGAAATAAAAATGAACAAAATGATATTCACACACTTTTGAAAAAGTTGAGTTATGCCTTAATACTAAACAACGATTACTTACAAAAATAAGTTATCTATTTCGTACATTGAAAAACTTAAATAACAATGTAATTATATTTTCATTGTAAGGCTTTATAGTACACAATATTTTTTGTTTGATTATTTGGCGCGTAAACAAATAAATTTGACGGTTTTCCAACGCGGGAGCAGGCAACGTACAACTGTCCATGAGAGAAGCATGGGTTTTCAAGATTAATGCCGCAAAAATTCAACGATTGACCCTGGGATTTATTTATGGTCATAACGAAAGCAAGCCGCACTGGAAATTGCAGTCTTTTAAATTCAAATGGTACATCAGTTGGTACAATTGGGATGCGAGGTATCAACACATCTTCTCCCCTATATTTTCCGTTTAGAATGGTTGCTTCGATCACATTGTTCAGTAATGTTTTTACTGCTAGCCGTGTGCCATTACCAAGACGTGGTGGGTTGATATTTCGCAACATAATGACCACCTATCCTTCTTTTAATTGAAGATTATGAGGCGGCAATCCTGGAAAATCCAGTGAATTTAAAAATTCTGGTGGATAATTAACATCATCATCTTGGTTAGTTGCGCAATCAATTGATTTATTTGTTCTTAATTCGCCCACAATTTCATTTTGAATTTTGAAATTTATTTAATTTACATCTGTATTTTTGGCAGCTAAGATTGCTCATTCACTCAACCAAAAAAGATCTCTGTAATTTTGAGTGACGTTTGGGAAAACCTTTTGAATGAGCTCGGTTTTTGATTCAGTAAACTGACAAAAATTGGCAGGCAATATAATGCAGCCAGTTAAAAAGTCTACAGGAATTTTGCCATCCCCAATGTCAATGAGCTGTTAATCACGTGCTGAAAATGGTATTTTTCTAGGTTTTATTATCTGTAGTCATTATTAAAAAATCAGAGCTTTCATAAATGCAATGGCAACACGTTATTAAAAGTTGATTTTTTTAAAAAAAAATTACTTTTTCCCCTACAGATTTATATTGACGTCAAAACCCTCCTCCCAAAAACAAATCATGTTCTGACGTGATAAAAATTAAAATAAGTCTTGTTACCTTAAAAGTTGGCATGAAATTGTCACGAAATATATTTGTTGCCCCAAAGGAAGTCATTTGGAAACAGTTATTATATTTTTGTATGTTTGTAAGGAAGTGTATGGAATTCGTACCAATTCCTGAAACCAATGAGTACAATGGCTCTGGTGGCCGAACCAATGGCACTAATTTCCCTTTCCATTTGCGCAACACAATCCATTTGCTTCATTCTTGTATTTCAATGCCTTACAATGTGAGCAAACTAAGTTCATAGATCCAATAGCAACGCATTGGTAGGAACTGTAGTCAATTGAAACATCGTAGCTGAATGCCGCACGTGAAATATTGAAAGTAGCTTGAACACGACGCATTGCACGTGATTCTAATATTCTAATCCTTTCAATTTCATTTTGTTCTTCAAGTTGTTGTGCAGTCCAAGTAGATTGAAAATTAGCTTGGTTTGTAGCATTTCTAGTTCTACGGCCCAAATTGCTACGCCCATGTCTTATAGGTGGCATGGGTCTAAATGTAAACACACTAAACAAATAAAGTTACACTAACAACAGTTACACAACGCTAACAACAGTTGGTTTTCAAGACATGTGAAAATTTAAAAACAGCTTGGAAAATGCTGCGCTCAGAGGAAATAATAGTGACATACACATCCTTCGTTTCTTTTTTTCCCTTCCTTTTTTTCTGCAAGTCCTTTTTTTTTCTATATTTATTTTTTCTTTATAACTTTTCTTCCTACAAACCCTTTTTTCCTTTTATTTTTTTTCTTCGCTGCCTAGACATTATTTTGAGCAGGAATAGATAAAATATCCATACAGACTAAACACCAAAAAAAATTAATAAAAAAGAATCGTTTAATATATAAATCCTTTTAAGAATAACATTAAAACATTAAGGGCTCTTAATGTCGCATTTATAAAAAAAAAGAATTTTTATCCTTAAGAACAACAAAAAAACTTTATATCAGAACACAATCAATAGCAATATTAAAAAATGAAACATCATCGAATAAAAATGAAGAAAATGATATTCACATCCGTTGAGAAGAATGTTTTTAATCAGTATAATCAGCTGCATAAAAGCAAGTATTTTCTTTCTTTTTTAAACTTCCCGTTATCTATGAATGAAAACCAACTGACTTCGCATATTTCTTTCTAAACAAATCATAATTTATTACTTCCTGCTATCTCACTCGGTGTGGGGGAAGGAAATGAAGATTTTTGGCGGGAAAGTAAGAAAAGTGTCGTTTTAACTATTTTCCACGCAGTTTTTTAATTTTTTCCCTCCATAAGAACCATCCTCGTGTCTTAAAGAAAATATTAAAAAAAAATTAGCCGAATCGGTCGAGCCGTTCTCCAGTTTTGCGCTTAGCAACGCATTTCGAGCTGCATTTTTATTATAATAGATTAAAGAAAAAGTTCAATATTGCTTAAGACATTTCATTATTTGACTTGACCTCAATTTTTTAAAATATTAAACAAGCATAAAAATATATTTAAAAATGATTTACTAAAATTCATTAATCTATTAAAAAATAACTCCATAATTTTTTTTCATTTTTTTTAGATATAAATGTGAAAAACTGAAATAGAAAATTATTATCTTTGGATTTCCAATAAATTACTGAATGAATAGTAAGGAAAATATCCGCAGAAAAAGTTTCCATATAATACAAATTTTCAATATTACAATACGAAACTGAAAATCACTTTTTTTATATATAAAGAACGGTCATTTAAAATGTCATCCAAATGCAAAGTAAAAGAAAAAGTGATTGCTTTTCTCGAATTACGAATCTACAAATTAGATGATTGCTTCTGTATAATGGCTATGTATAATACATAATACTTTCTGATAAAAGTTCAGTAACTGAGTTCAGGTTATATTTCATTTTAATATTTTATATCAAATTCTCAATTTCTATCGGTTAATCAATTTCGATGATTCAGATTTTAAATTCTTGATATTTTTTTTATCAGGGATGAAGATAACATAATAAAATACATTTTTTATCAGTTCAAATATTACATCATCTCAAAATAAAAAAAATCTTTTAAACGATACCAATTTTTTTAAACAAATAAATTAGAATTTTGTTTTTAATCAATAATTTTAAAAAAATTAGGTACACTTTTCAACAATTTATTTCACACAAATAAAAATAAAATTTAATTTTCAGAGATGCGTTATACGCGCGTAGGAAAATTAGTTTTAATGAACATGCTGCCATTCAGTTAACAACAACTAAAATTAAAAGATAAAATTAATTATTATCACAAATTAAACTTATAAATGCATTCTTTTCAGTACATGTCTCAAAGAAAAGAAACAGGGACAGGACGATATTTTTTTTAAAAAGATAAATGCAAGAAAATAAATTTTTTGTGATCTTTTAATATAGCTTGATTATTAATTCAATGATTTTGTAGGATTTATTGCATATTTAATTGTGTATTCACTGGATGCTCTTTTAATCGGCTTACACCACACAATCTCTCAACATTTTTTCAAATTTATACAATTAATAAAAAAGTGATGTAAGTAGTGATACCTTAAATAAAATTATACTAGTTAATGTAATTTGTATCAATAAATAATAAATATTATGTTTTTTACGAACTCTCTATTTTATGAATCCTATTTGTGATTTGTCATCGGAGTCATCACTATCCACTTCCAGCTTCATCATCTTTGCACGAGACATACTCGTGTTTATTATGCATCAAATCTACTTTCACAAGCCTTTCCGAGGGGACTTCGATAAAGTGCAAAAACGCTTTTCAGGCCAAAACTTCTTTAATATAAATATAATGATATTTTTAAGTAAATGCTCAACTCAAACTGTGTGTGTGTATGTGTGTGTGCGTGCGTGTGTGAAAACAAACAAATCATATTGATAGAAATGAATTCTGGATTTACATTTTCATCAAATTTTTGTAAATCAAGATCCGATTAGTAAAATTTTAATAGCATTTAAATTACTTTTACATATAGTTGAAAATCTATAATAAATAAGAGAAACGCAAAACACGGAGAAGAATTAAAATCAATCTTAAATTTGGAATGGAATAAATCAAACTAAATTATTTATGTCATCCGAAATCATAGAATTAATTCTTGCATAATATATAAAATACTGATAAAAGACATTCGAATATTTAGGATTCCCGGGAATAAAAAAGAAATAGCATCTGCATTAGAAGTAAAGAAGGGGAAAAACATTACATATGGAATAAATAAATGTAATAAATTCATTCAGATACTTGTGAAAGATTAAGGTGAATGAACGGGATTTATTTATTATTACTGACACAAAAATAATACATTAAAGTCTTTTAAGCTGCAGCGAAACTGAATTATTAACTAAATCTCCAATCATAATATCATTTCGGTTCCTTGTAAAAGATAATTCATAGGCAGTTATTAATTTAATAATCGAATAAAAGTTTCCGGTAGAAATATTTGTACGACAATATTACAACCGTAAAAAGACAGTTTTCTATAACTAAACACCTCTATACTTGCTAAGTAATAAAGTATGCCAATATAAAATAGCTCTCAAGAATAATTCGTTTAGCTCATTTAATATTTATAAAAATAAAAACTCTCTGTAAGAAAAATATTTTCATCTTCCTTAATTTTGCTTTTAAATGAAATAACCGGTACAAGGAATTCAGAATGACAATTTGGCCAAACGATATTAAAAATTTAGCGCGAATCAATATTTTCGCTGAAACTATTTATTGAATTTATTTTTAAAACACAATTCAAAGATTTGCAACAAAATTGATAATTTAGAAATATTTCTTAAACTACTATTTGAATTCCTCGAGTTTCTTTACTGAGAGTAATGAAATGACAATATAACAAAATTTTGCAGTGGTTTATTTTTTAATAGCCTTGAAGTTTTTTTGAACTAGCCAATTCTTTTTTAAAAGAATGATTGGAAAATTGGAAAATAATCGCATTATCAATAGAGCATGAAATAAAGGTTTTATTCAAATTAAATGTGAAAATTCTAGGAATTCTAATTGTATTTCTAAGGAGAATAATATTAATAATCAACGAATACTAACAAAAATCGAATTTGCTGGATATTTTTAATAAGGAATTGTATATGGCATATGTCGTATACAGATTATACAGTATTTCTCTACACACACACATAGAGAGAGAGAGAAAGAGAGAGGATGGGTGATATATATATAAAACAAATTCCTTTTTAATTAATTGCTTTCTCATATTTTGCACTATTAGCTGATGATAAAAAAAGTTGTATAATATTCAAAAGTGTTTGTTTATAAATTCCATTTTAATTAAGCCTTTAAAAACGATTAGTGGTATAAAGTATGTTAATTTATGACACAAATAGTGTGATTAAAATGGAAGGTAATATGGAAATGGTAGTTCTGAGCATAATCAATAAAACATATTAATATAATGTATTAGCATCTTTAAAAATGGGCTAATAGTCTTGATATAAAGTTTATATTTCAGTTCCTTTCTTTTTTTATATTCTAGCGTTTTTCAAGTAGGAATTTATTTAAGAAATAAATTTAAAGCGTTTTCTTCAAACACAGAGTGTATTTAACCGTTTGAGTGCGGAAGAGTACTTACTTTTTCGGCAAGTGAAGCAAAATAGCTTCGGAGCACTCAAACTGTTAAAAATGAAAGATAACGGGGAAGACGTGCTATCACTAGTGCCATGGTGTCAGCAGATTATTAGAAGCAGTAAATGATATGTTGTTAATCCAAAACATCTAAACGCTTAAACTATAAAATATAAAAATTTATTAGAAGAGTTTAAAAATAATTATTATTTAAACTCAAATAAATTGTAGTAAAACTTTATGGTATTTAGAACTCATGTTAGCTTATAAGAAAGATTAGTGGTAAACGCTATCTATATTTATTACACTAACTAGCTTTTACCCGAGATTTCGTAAGTATGGAAAAGTACACAACTAACCTAAAAACAATTTATTTACAGTCCGTACCTGAATTAAAGCAAAAACACAACTCAAATCTGTATTTCTTTAAAGTCATGTCAAGTCTATATTATTCATCGATCGAGATTAAGATAGCTACAACAGTATTATGCATAGATATATACATTAATTTTTAATTAAAATGAAAATACATCTGTTAGCAATTATAACACACTGCCCATAAGTGAATTTTCTATACCAATTAAGGTAACGCGAATGCACGAATTTTCTACGCCAGTTGGCGTCAAGCAATACAAATTAGAAATTTTTAATTTCTTTTATTCTCTATTATTTAACTTAAAAGTATTTTAAAAGGAATCTGAAAAATCGATTAATCAACAATATTTAGTTTTAAATACCTCAAATTCTAAGGGGGAAAACACACACAGAATTGTTTGAAATAATCGCTTGAAAACATGTTAAGCGTAACCTCATTAGCTTGGGCAAAAAACAAACTGTAGTCTTACTCCTTTGGTGGGCGGAAAATTACGATCTTTTTGGAGAGAAAGTAAGAAAACTATCATTTTTACTATTTTTCTCGTAACGAAAATATTTTTTAAAACATTAACTGACTTGGTCCAGCCGTTCTCAAGGTTTGCGCTTAGCAACACAATTGCCGATTCATTTTTATTTATATAGATAATGTGATTAAAATTAAAAGTAATATGGAAAGGGTAGTTGAGAGCTAGTCAATAAAACATATATTCATATAATGCTTTTTCATCTTAAAAAATGTGCTAACAGTTTTGATATAAAATTTATATTTTGGTTTCTTTCTTTCCTTATTCTAGCGTTATTCAAATAGATTGTGCCATAAGAAATTTATTTAAGAAATAATTAAAGCATTTTTTTCAAATACAGAGTGGATTTTAAATTGAAGTTTTTTCAGTTCCTTTTCACTTTAGGTTTATAATTTTCAATTAATAATTTATTATGATATAAAACGAGATTTTTGAAATAACATTTTATGATATTTAAGATGAAAAAAATCATCTGAATACAAAATTTCTATGATACAGTAAATTATTTCAATAGACAAATAAATAAGCATTGTAAAATATAACACTATTTTGTTATTATCCAGATTATATAAATGCTCAAAAACTTTAAAACTCTATTTTACCTGAGAGTCAGTAAGACATAGATATCAAAAATTCTTTTTTTTTTCAAATTGGAAACATGCCAATTTAAAGAAAGCGTTAAAGAATAAATAATCTTCGGTAAAAATTTACTTCGCATCACAAACCGTAATACCGGTAGCGATTTATTTCCTTGCAATATCTCCCGTAATTTATTCTTTCCGCAGTGTAATAAATTTTCTTTTAATAGTGGAGTGAAGTATTTTAAAGTGAATGAATTACGGAACTAATTTTAAAAATAAAGAATGTTCACTCGACAAGTCCCTAAAATTTAAGTTAATTCATAATTTATGGACCAATAGAATATATTCCAGAATGAAAAGTAATGATATGGAATATGAGCTCCGTGGTGTAAAAAATGCTCCTCTGAACTAGCATAAAACTTTTTTAAATCGTTGGACATAAATTTTCTGAGAATGATGGAGTACAACGCATTATGCAATCATTCTACTGGAACTGCATCCAATAAACCATAAACAAAATATATACGGGAGAAAAATTGCGTTTCTTCTCGTTCTTTTTAGAATTCAAAAGACTAAATCATGGTCTTATACATGAAATATTGATTTTAATGCTGCAGTATAGGTTGAAAATACAATTTGGAATATCATACCATTTTAAGTGTTTTACTAATGACCTTTTTTTATTGTTTTCTTGTACATAGAAATATATTTCTTCAATTTTTGTCACCTGATTTCTGTATGTAATATATACCAACTGGAACAGAGCGAATGTCTTTTTCTCCACTGCCCATGGCCCATTTCCGACATACCTATACAAATTCCATCTAACCAACTCTCCTTGCTGTAGTTGTGGGGAAATAGGATCTCCAATTCACTATGACACAGAATGCCTACTCACTCTTTCATGGCACATGAGAAAACCAGAAAGAATACTCGAAGAAGAATGGTACAGAAGAGTTGCATCGAATACCCTTTCACGCGGAAAATACACTCCATTGTAAACTATATTCATAAATACCAGGACCTCTTCCGACCTTACTATGGCTGAGACCAGAATTCCCCTTGTGAAAATCCACCAAAATTATAACTTTAAAAGTCCCTCAAAAACTTTAAAAGTCCCTCATGATGGAAATCAAGACCCCAGGCCCAGATAGACGCTACGTATTTCTGACTCTATAGTGATTGTTTATTTGCCATACATATGTTCTTAATTGAATTTGTCAATTTTCACCCCTTTTCAGTAGGTAATCTAATTC
Source organism: Argiope argentata (assembly GCA_026289955.1). Lineage (NCBI taxonomy): Eukaryota > Metazoa > Arthropoda > Arachnida > Araneae > Araneidae > Argiope > Argiope argentata. The sequence continues at coordinate 28,830 of JAOUZG010009405.1, forward strand.
CCCTGTAAGTTCAACTCATAATCACCATTTGATTAAGTATTCTTGTCCCCTCCATCCAGTTATAACTTCAGAAAAAAACTGAACAGATTCGTGTAAGATTTGACACTGATCTTATTCTCTATGTAAATCCCTGAATACTGCATCGTCTCTTTTTTTCCCTTTAAAATATTTTTCCCTTTTTTTCTTCTCTTTCTCCCATCTTGTGATTATTCAACTGGTTCGATAACTTAGAATTATAGGCACCAGGGACACAGGATGGTGTTATGTTATGTATGTAACATATTAGGAGAGGAGAGTTACATCGAATACCCTTTCTAGCAACCTCCGGGGGACACGTCATAATTGGGGATGAGATGCTTCCGGTATGGTGATTGGATCTCGCCAACCCAGTGGGTACACAAAAGGCGGGGGTTAGGCACCCCTCATCGATGACGAGACGTACTTCCTTCGGGGAGGGTAGAGGGGAGGGCTTTTGATGCGGGTAGATGACGCCACGATTGTTGAAGGAGGTTACGTTACCAAGGTCACTAATGTACCTATTTAAGGTCGCGGTGCGAACCTGCAACGCTAGGACCAGTAGCCGAGTAACATGGCCATAATACAGAAGTCGACTCCGGTATCGTGGGTGTTATCCGGCTTATGAAGCTAGCGCCACAGATTCTTGTCTCCTCCATCCAGTTATTACTTCAGCAGAAATTTGAATATATTCGTGTAGGATTTGACACCGATGGGATTCTGTCTGGAGATCCCTGAAATTTTTATTGTCTCTTTCTTTCTATTAAAAAATTTTCTTTTTCTTTTTTTTTCTTCTTCACATCTTGTGCTCTTCCAACTAGTTAGATAACTTAGCGTCATAGGCACCGGGTGCACGGGAGAGCGTTATGTATGTAACATTATGCTCTAGTACAAACCCTCTTATAATATACGCCTCTTCAAATGTTGTTCTCCGAATGGACTACATTGACATTAGGACAATTGATCCTAACGGATTTAATCACCTTATTTTTTTCTTTTGATGCTGGTTTTTCCGACCTTTAGGATTACAAACACACCAATTCTTTTTTAAAGTCAGTTCTTGCTAACGTCACTTTGTATTCTTATTAGTTAGATTTTGGAAATGAGAAGAAAAAGAAAATTCGCAATTGTTTATGTCAATTTTAAGATCTTTTCATGCAAGTAGAAATGTTCTTAGCTGTTTCACGTTTGCTGTAAGAAGCAACAGATAATGCGTATGGAAGAACGCTGTATTCGATTTCAATTAAATCACTTAAACATAAATTGGTTGGTTGGTTAATAGATTTTTCTAGCGGAAGAGCCAGAATTAGCTATGTTGCTCCAAGACACAAAACATAAACTGACATTTATAATTCCCACAAAAAGATTTTCTGCAACAAATTATAAATGGCATGAAACCGAATAAAAAATAAAGTGACAGTTTTTAACACATTATTTAATTGCTGCATATTTATTTCATTTTATTATGTGCATGTGTTTTAATAATGGATTCAAGTCAAATGATATCTCGTTGCTATCGAAAATTCAATTGTTTATGTGTGTGTTTTTAAAGGGCACATTGCTTTTCAAGGTAACAAAACTTTACTTACTTATTCCTCTTATAAACTGCGCAAAGTTTACGCAGTATCTCTCTTCTTTAATTTTCAAATATAAATGAAAGAGCTTGAATTAAATAATTGATTAATACTGTTATTAAAAATTACATAAATATTAACCACTAGATCAAACCACTATTTTTATTGAGTTGAATATGATATGAAATTTGATAAAAAATGAAAAGTATCCTCTTGATAAATGTTAGTGTTAATTATTTTAATTGTTTAAGAAGCTTTTTTTAATGGAATTATTTGAAAATATACGTTTTATTTTATTGATACGTTATCCAACTTGAAAAGTGTATATTCATCTTTTAATAAAAAACGTTTTCATAATTGTCTAACTCTCTATCTTTTCGCAACCATCATTTTAATCACGGATTCCTTAAAGGTATTTTTTGTAATCAAAAGCAGATTCGTTGCACTTTTCAAATTTAGCATGAACACTTCATTTAAAAATAAGAGAAATTGGTCTAATATTTTTTCACATAACCCTTTGTAACCTTGAACTGCCTCTTGTCCTTCAAACCAAAGTTGTGAATATTCAGCGAGGTTGTAAGAACTACGAGTACTCACAGTACAAATTTTTGATTCATATTTACTCAGAGCATTACGAGTACAAGTTTTAAATTACTATACTCAAAGTACTACGAGTACAGATTTTAATTTAAAGTGGTCACAACATTACGAGTACAGATTTGAAATTACAGCACTCACAGTACTACGGGTACAGATTTTAATTTACAGTATTCACAGTATTACGACAACAAATTTTAATTTTTCAGAATTCTTACATGAGTGCGACACACACACACACACACACACACACACACACACACACACACACACACACACACACACACACATC
>JAOUZG010009409.1:0-30894 GCA_026289955.1 Argiope argentata
CGAGTGTGGCGCAGACCCCACGAAGCCATGGACCCAAACTGTCAGCACGGCACTGTTCAAGCTGGTGGTGGCTGCATAATGGTGTAGGCTGTTTTTACATGGCATGGACTCGGTCCTCTGGTGCAACTGAACCGATCATTGACTGGAGATGGTTATGTTCAGCTGCTTGCAGATGACTTGCAACCATTCATGGACTTCACGCACCCACACAACGATGGGATTTTTATGGATGACAATGCGCCATGTCACCGGGCCAGAACTGTTCGCGATTGGTTTGAAGAACATTCCTGATAATTCCAGTGCATGATCTGGCCACCTAGATCGCCCAATATGAATCCCATCTAGCATTTATGGGACATCATCGAAAGGTCCGTACGTGCCCAAACTCCTGCACCATCCACACTTTTACAATTATGGACGTCTATGGCTCAATATTCCTGCAGAGAGCTTCCAAAGACTTGTGGACTCCATGACACGTCGAGTTGTTGCCCTTCACCGGGCAAAAGGAGGACCGACACGATATTAACAGTCATCCCATGACTTTTGTCACTTCAGTGTATATATATATATATATATATATATATATATAATATGGGAAGATGTTTTATTTATTCATGCAGAGTGGTTCCGAATATTATAGATAAATATTTATAAAAATTCAGAATCTATATATGTTTCTTTTTATTACATTATCCTTTCTCTGTATAAAACATTTATGTCAGTTTAGTATATTTAGAAAAATTTAACTGTTTCATGGTTTCAAAGTACAATCCCATATCTGGATGTCATAATCGCTCTCAATTATATAATAAAAGGAAATTTTTTATTTATTCTGATGTACAGCGGAAATCAAAAATTAAATCTAATTCTCCTGAACCTAATGTCCTCTGTACGTCTTGTATAATTAGGCCGAGAACTTAGCAGTTTCAATTACTTAAAACTATTCATTGTTTCGAACAAAGAACTGAAATTCAAAAAAAAATTAATTTTATTGTTAAAATCTTAAGCACTTAATTTTCATTAAGTGCAAAAAATTTTATTTAGTATAATTAAAAATATGAATTAAAAGAATTTTATTTCTTTAATTTCATATTTTTTTTCTTAAAAGAGTTGAATTAGAAAACACTTCCTTGTACCATCGAGTACACTTTCTTGATATTTTTTGGAGTTTTTACAAACATTACAGAGCTTTCCTTTGTATATTTTATACTATTAAAAGGAATTTTCGTTATTTAATAATTTATGTTTAGCTATCAGCTTTAAAAATATCAGAAAATCTAAGAAATATTTTGTAATTTTTTTCATTATTTGGAAGTCACTCCAAATAAACGGAAAAATTGCATTTTATAATTAAAAGTGACTTAATATTAATTATTTGCATATTCATAATAATTTATATCATTTATCTATACCGTATAAATTCATATTTCGTATTCCTAAATCGAATTGCTATAATAATATGTTTCTGAATTTTTACGTTTATAAATAGGATTTTCAAAAAAAAATTGCAGTTTTATAATATAATAGAAAATGTTACATTTTGCACATGGGCTTTAAACTATTTATTACAAATAATTATTTGGATATTCCTTGAATGCTTCAAATATTGTATTCGAATTTTAATATGACATCTCATTGGAAAAGAGTTACTCAAAAATTCAATCCGAAAAGTGTTTACCAATATTTAAAATATACTTTAATATTATTTTAATTTATAAAATAATTACTCTTATAAATTTTGTAATTTCCTAAATTCATACAAATTTGTAAAAAAAGATTCTAAATCTATATTCATATGTTTCTTTCGACTTTATAACCGTAAATCTTGGAATTAATTAACTTTTTTTCCTGAGAATATGAGCATTTGTAAGAGAGTGTGAGTAATAATATCTCAAATCAAATCAAACCATTTATGGATTTGCATAGCATTATCAGTTTTCTGTAAAAATGGTTTTGTTTAAATTCTTCAACATTCTCTGATCTGCTCTTTAATTGCAACTAGAATCAATTCTTTATTTAAAAAATATGTATTCTTAATATGTATTCTTTATTTAAAAAATATGTAATTCTTACATGATCGAATTTGAAGTGCAGTATATATAAGATATGCTAAATCTGTAAAAGCCTAAATGCCTTTCATCACAAAGCTTATATAATTCATATAAAATAATATGAATGAGAAACTCAAACAGAAAAAAAATATTAGTAGGTTAGTAAGTGAATATATTGCAGTATCAAAAGTTTTCATATTCATATCTGAAGATACCAATTATGAGACGAAAGCTCTGATCTTGTATGGCAGCAAGCTGCAATCTTCAATAAAAAAGTGTGTCGATCTGCAAATTGTGTTTTATCATCAAAGGTTACTTCTTGCGAACAGCTGACCACCCCGTCTCCACTTAACAAAGCAATATCGATAGGATTTGTTGTGGCCGACAACATCAAAGGTTATTGTAAGAATTCTATGATGATGCAAAGATTTTGGTCAGTGGTAATTTTCTGAAAGAAATTTCGCACAGCACAAACAAAAAAGCTCAGTATTATCATTTCTATGATTAGAGTCCTTTTGTACTGTTGAAAAGTATTTCAATTGCTATATTTCTATAAATATGTACAGATTTCTTAAATATATGATAGATTTATAAAATGTGTACATAAGTTAGTTGTTACATACTTTTTCAATAAAAAAGGGAATTGAATTCTACTAAAATAAATTGACACATTTATGCATTAATTTAAGTAAAAAAATATCAAAATAACAAAGTTCAAATATAACAGATGCTTTTTTAGGGGGGGGGGGGGTCTGGACATAAAAAATTATCTCTTAATTATTGCAAAAAAATTACAAAACCTTAAAATTATGTTTATACATTTTACATCATTTTTATTATATTATTCTTTATATTTTATCGACGAAAAAAGATTTTCCAACTTGCTGATTTCTCATTTTCGAAGTATTATGCTATAAAAGATATTAGAAAGTCATTTTGATTTGTAGGTAATAAATGTTCATGATTAAAATAATATGTAAGATATGATCCTTTTAAAATATGAATCATGCTACAGAAATAAGAAAAATACATACATAAAATCTAGTCACTGTTTTCAAAATAAAATTATATTAAATGAAATATCTTTATAATACTAACCAAAAAAGTTTTAAACACTTACTCGAATGAGGACAATTTTTACAATAAAAGGATGTATAATTAATGGGACTTACGAATCCAACAGGCTTTATATTACTAATTCAATATATTATTTATAGAAATTCCAAGATTAATGTCTACATTTCTATTTCCCGATGCTAGTCAAATACGAAATTTGTGTTTTTGAACACTTCCAACAAATAAAAGCACGCCATAAATTTAATATGTAAAATGTCAACTAATCAAAAAGTTAATGATTCATCTGAAAATATTTCCAAATTTACAAATTTCTTGAACAGTTTTACGACCATTAGTTTAAAATAAATTAGTTCTAGCAATTTCTATTATTTTTCCATGATTAATTGAAGTTTACTTCTTCTGACTTCAAAATGAACAAAGTTTCTTGTTGTGCACAGTAATTTAAATTGCAACTCTACAATTCTAATTTTACTTTAATATATTGTATTTTGAGTTCCAAATACATTGCAGTAAAGGCACAATACATTTTGATGAAACAAAACAATTTACTCGCCCCTGTAAGCTCTGTTTTAAAATAAATGAGAAAACTTTTGGGGTTAAATTGCAATTCAAATGTTTCTAAACAATTTCTTTTTATCATTGTCTTAGAATATATGTCTGATGTTTTGATCGTCGTCTTAGAACATATGTTCCCAGGAACATAAATTATTTCTGGAATTCTTGGATTTGCCTTGCCTCAAATAAAAGTCATATGAATCTTTCTAAATTCTAAGTTGAATGAAAAGTTCATTTCAAAACTTTTGCTAAATTAAACAGGTTCACTGTTGAGTTACAAAGATTAAACCTTGGAAGTGTAGCATTTTAAGAGACAGGTAGAACATTAAATTCAAAATAAATAAACTATTTTTGCAAACTTTGTGTAGCACATGAATATTTTAGTTTATTTGAATCATATATATCATTTTTAACTTTATTTTAATGACATATGCTGAAATCTAGCCTTTTTTACGTGCATGCTTTGCACATATTTAATTTCCACATTTTTGTCAGTTTTTTAAAAATTAATCTTGAATTTTTGCTTCAATCTTGGACCATAATAATGATAAAAATTTTCTAATAAAATGTTTTGTATAAAGTTGCTTTCATCATGGATCTTAAAGGAAATATTTAGTGTACTTTAAAAAATGAGTCCTCTAAGTAATTTGTCAAAATATACCAACAAAATACTAACCATACACTATTCAGATATAAAACTAATTTTCAAATTTTTCCATAAAATCAGAGTATTTTTCTCCTATTTTCTCACATACTCCTTAATAAAGATGTTAGCGTCTTCTTACAACATAAAATTGTTAAAGTTGGATTAAAATCGCAAATGTCTTTCATGACATCAGCGGACAATAGTTACAAAATGGAAATCTAAGGATTGAATGTAGATTTGTACTAAATGTATAGTGCAATTTTGACGATTAATACCTGCTACAAGAATAAGAAATTTCTTAATACAAAAATACCCCAAAATTTAAGCACCTTTTTTCTGATTGATTGAAACCAACCTTTGATATATCCATATTTCATTCGAAATTTCCCTTATTGAAGTCGTATTTTTGGACAATTGCGTCAACATGCATATGTAATTACAGATTTTAATTGGTAATAAATTTCAATCTGTTATTAAATTTTTTTATCCTTACTTAACTTCCTTTGTCTTCATGGTGTCAACGGATAATAGTTACAAAATGGAAATCTTAGCTCATTTTCGCTGTACTTTGATAGATCAAGAAAGTACATTCCACATAAAGTCTTTCCGTCTCCTTGTAATTTGAAAGTAATATGATGAAAATACTCTTAAATATATCTAAAACTGAAATAAATTTTATTCGCTTTTATTTATCGTTCCAATTAAATGATTAATTTTAATTAAAATTTTAATCTTCAATAAATTCTGCTAAATGCTCATAAATGCAAAACAAATTTTAAAAATAATACACCATTACTTCTATAATAATTAAGTACAACATATGAAGGCAAATATTAGGAAGTCATCTATGTATAAAAAACGCTTATATGGGCACAAAATCTGGTCAATTTATTAATCGGTATTTGGCAACACTTCACCCAGGAACTTGCGATTTGATAAGATTTCACGCGAACGCTTTACTTGCATTGGTTTGAAACATTTTTTAACAAAAAAATTAACTGTGAAAAAACAAACAACATTTTTTACGATGAGTTTTTATGGTGAGAAGTCATGCAGTATCTATTTTAAAACAAATCGTCGAAAAAGAGAAGACAGATCAAATGAAAATGCTCAAGAAACGTTCATTAGTAGATCTAGTCGTAATGAGCTAGATAGGGTTAAAAGTTTATATGTACGGAGCGAATTTTTTGAACTACAGGAGCATAGTTGTGGGACTTCAGGACTCTGTTCTTTCTGTCAACACTCTAATTTTGCCAACACTCTAAATTCTTGAGGGCCCTTTTTTATTTACTTTTTTATATTTTTTATTACTCTATTTTATTTTCGAACAAACCGAATTTGAATATAGATGCTTTCACATAATGTATTTCAGTATTTTTCCGTTGGCTGAGCGCAAGCGAAAAATCTCCAAATAATGTAGAACTCCGCTAAATTCCTTTTGCGAACGGAAACGCTAACGGAAAAGTACCTTTATTTCTTTGTAAATATCAAATATTTATTCTGTAGTGTAACTTCCTAAGTCGGAAAATTGTGAAAAAAGCACATTTTTCAAAATGTTTTTTTATGAATGTATGCAGTGAATTAAACGAAACGTTATTTGTGTTTACAAATAACGTTGTTGCAAGTGATTTTTGCAAGAATATTTTTTTGCTTTTAATATATATTTTTTATTTCTTTCATTATTTTATCATATTTTGGAATAAATTGAAATTGAAAATATCTGCTTCTAGATTAAAGTAGCTTAGTAGATGGCGAGTGAGTGTAGCGTCCCTAGGGTTACTGCATTAGCACTTTCTGGGGGCTGGCGAGCATTGGGTGAAAACCCCTATTAATATATAAAACTATTTTAAATCGTAATTTTATTGCATATTGTATGCGTTAAGATATTAATTTATAATATTTTATCAACAATCAGGAAGATGAAAACATTATTACTATCTCCGACAAAAAGTGCAGTTTCTCCTTTTCAATACATTAATGCTAATTTGGTTCAATTTTTATTTGAAATCTGTCTTTAAACACCAGTAAACAAACCCTTTTCGAATCAGTCCATGCCGATCTTAATCTTACTGACTTTTGACGGCAACTCTGTTCACTTGTAGTTAGTCTCTTTGTCATCTAGGAAATTTTAACCAAACTAAATTAATTTTCCATTTTAGCCAAATTAGCCGAGTTCATGTAAGACCAAAATATCTTAATTAGAAGGGGATAAAATGCGAATTTCGGAAACCTTCAAAAGCAATCTCGTGTGACTAACAAGGCTTTCGTAATGACATTGATTAGGGAGCATGTTCTGTTCTTCTCGCCACCCCTTGTCTTAATTAGAATCTCCAGTTGTTAAATTTCACGGTTTCTCCACCCTCCGACATCGAAAACGATTATCATGCAAATTGAGACCAGAAGTAATTTTCCACCTTTTGAGACGATCACCCGAACGTGAGTATAGGACTGGATTCCAAATGATGGTATAAATGGAGCAGTCATTTATTAACTTTTCACTTCCAAGCTCCAACTGCGGAATGCTTTATTCGATTGATTTGCCTCGAATTAGTTCATGAGAAAACTTGCACTATTTCACTTCAGATATCTCTTAAACGTATTCTACCGAAATTCGCTCAAATCGTTAACATTGTTAACATTAAAATCATTGATTCAATTTGTCAATTTATGTGCAAATTCAGGAAAGAAATTTCCATGGAAAATTTTCCATTGTAGTTAAACATTCATTCGAAGAGCCATGTTATAATTTAAATTTGATGATATGCAGCTTGCATGATTCTGAAAAGAAATTCCCCAAAGAAGTCTTCGCATCCGATTTAAATAATTTCTTCTAAAACCTATGTTGTAATTTAAGTTCGATAACATCTAATGCTTACATTTATCTATGATGTATGCATGACGCTCAAAAAATTTTCATTGAAACATTTCCTATGCAATTAAATAATTTATTGGAAGAATAATGCTATAACTTAAATAAAATGATACTTAAATCTGACACAGAATTGTTAAATTATACTATGGGACCAACAGGAAGCCAAAAAGAAGTGTTTTAAAGTAAGCTCTTTGTTTATAGCTAAATATTCATTTGAAGATTCATGCTCTAGTTGAAATATAATACTCTGTAAAACTGGCATAGTATAATGAAATTTATCTTTTAAAAACTCCTATAGAACAAACTGTTAGATTTAGAGATAATAAATGTAATCCAAAAGTAGATTCCAAACAAATGTTCATGTATTGTTTCGAATATTTCTAAATTAGGATAGCTGATGATGAGAAAATCTGCTGATTCTGAAATCCATTAAAAATTCTTTAATACATCTGAAGCAAAAAAAGAAACAAAAAATGATTTAGAATTAAAAAAGTAATGTTCACCTTATTTTACCAGGACACATTGCTTAATGCAGAACAGTTAATAGAAATTTATGTGGAAGCTGTTTAATAAGTAGTAAATGAAAATATATAGGTATTTTTGAAAAAAAATATACGTCAATCATACTTAACATACTAAAGATAAAGTCTTACTTAAGTTATTGCAGCAAAAATAAATCAATTTTGGAAGCTGTTTAATAAGTAGTAAATGAAAATATATAGGTATTTTTGAAAAATTAATACGTCAGTCATACTTAACATACTAAAGATAAAGTCTTACTTAAGTTATTGCAGCAAAAAATAATCTATTTTGCTATTAAAAACGAAGAGAAAAGAATTACAAACCTGGTTCATTCTATGTTTAGAATGGTAAAGCATAAGATTTATGAATGCCCTACAGTGAAAATTGAAATAAGAAAAGTTACGAAAAAACTGTACAATCAACTCAAAATACTAGCGAGAGAAAGTTTTGATTTTGATTTTTATAGAAGCAATTCCATTATTTTTTGTTTCAATGACTTTCATCAAGAGAAAGCTACAAATCTTATATTTCAACCAAAACTATTGCAGTTCAAGAAAAAAAAATATAGACTGATGCAAGTTCAGATATACCTTTTCAACTTTTTTTGCGAAGTTCCTTAAGGTTTCATCTGAGGGCTACTTTGACTTTGGTTTGTTGAAAAGAACTTCTTCTATGCGCAAATATCCACGATTGATTTTATTCCGAAAAGTATCTGAAGAGGAATAAAAATCAATACATCCGAAAAATCTATGAACATCTCTTCAATCATGAAAATCAAGATACCATCTTAAAGTTTAAAAAAAAGAACTTCCACAAGAAATATTTTTAAAAAATAACATTTAACTTTTAAACATAAATCACACGGCCCGAACAGTATATTATCATTTTAACATTATTTACATTTTAAGATTATATGCTATGTAAAATATATAAAATATCATATAGTCATGAAATGCAAATTCTGATGAATTTTATAAATCAATAAAAAAATTAAAAGATATATTGATCTATACAAATTATTTTGAACGGTACAAAAACCATTTCTACTGACTATTTTTTGTTATGCGTTTTTCGAAATGGGGATTGCAACTATTAAAATCTTATTTTTCAAGAGTTTTGGTATTGTTTTATATATTTATCATGATAAAGATAAACACATGCTTTAACCCTAAAATGCATGTCTTATTAATTTTTTACGAAAAGATTGAATGTGTTTTAAATAATTGAATAAAGTGTCGAAAAATTATTTTAATAAAACTTAAAATTGATTTTTTAACTACCCCCCCCCCCCGGAAAATGACAATATTATGAACTAAACAAATTCCCAGGGATACAAATCACACTATAAAAAATTTACAGTAAAAATAAAAGTCCCTTTAAATAAAAATATTTTACAATACAAAAATCTATTTTGATGTGTTTATAATAAAAAAATTCATACAACAGCCCACAAAATACAACATTTTTACAAATTTCCAGTTTAATTCTTGTATTACTATTACCATATATTTGTCTTTTTTACCAATTCAAACCAAAAGTAGTTTAAAAAAGATTTCTTGACACTCACTTCTGCCCATTAGAAAATTTATCCAAAGCTTATGCATGGAAATAAAAATATGTAGCCAAATGGTTGTGCGATGCCTCGTAGGGTTAAGTATGAAATGTATATAGTTTGGGGGGATTGTTCATTTCCATCCAATACATTTAAAAATTAACAATGCTAAGAAGTAAAATCTTGCATTTAAAGCTTAAGCAATTATCTCTTTCTTCCATAGTAGATAGTTAGGAAAGTATAAAAAAATTTCAAATAAGAATTTTTAAAAATGGCAAAATAACAGGGCTTATATCCTATATCTATGAGATAAATGAAATTCAAAAATCAGTTCCACAAATAATTTTTTACAAAAGTTTGCAAATAATATATCTGTTAAATGAAAAAAAAATATTGCCTACAGAAAAATTTGAAAAAAAAAATCTAGTGTATCTAGTATCTTGATAAAATCTTAGAAAAGGACATAAGTTACGTGTTTCTGTTTTTTTTTCTCTAAATAACATTTTTCTATGCAATGTGAGTCTCTTTCCTTTTTTATTGGAAAACAGCGACTGATTTAATTAACTAATTACTCAGAAAGCACTCTTCTTAGCAAATTTTTCTACTCATTAATTGCATCGATGTCTCTTTTTGAAGAAAATGAAACGCTCAGCAAGAAAAGAAATTGCTCCATTTCTTCAACTGTTCTTTTCACACAGAATCCAATTAAATAAAGAAGACAATTTTCTTCAAATACAATACGTTCACTCTCTAAACGTGTTACGGTAAATTAAACCTCACCTTCAAGCTGAAAGCTCCTCACAAAAGACTTCACAAGCGACACATTAAATTAGGACAATGCCTTTCACCTGTTTGCGCGATGCTCTTCAATCAATCCACGGGAACAATCGACCAGTCTTAACAGGCGATTAAAACGACATCAATTACCTGTAAAGACCTGAAATTACCTAGAAAGACTTCCGTTTTTAACTGAGATCCACTTCAGTGAGGTCTCGTTACGGTTTAAAGATGTTATTTTGTCTATCTTCCCAAAATTGTTTCGAAAAGTTTTTTAGGATTTATTTTCTAAAATATTTTTCTTTTCTTATGCGATTCCTGGAGTTTTTTTCGATCTTTTAACTTTAAGTTAAAACATGAATCGATAACTTTTGAGGATAAGTTTAATAATATTAACGTTACCTCTTGAGGTCACACAACAGGTGTAATCGGACAGACTTCTTTAATTTTGAAACGGTGTTAATTAATCATCTAAGTTAAAGCTTTTCAAGTCTTTTCTCCACATTAAGGAAACTTAGCTATAGGCGAAATGACTTATTTATGTTAGATGATCATCTAGTTTATCACGTGTCAAATTTTTTCACTACGTCAAGTAAACAATATTGTAAACGGATTGGCTGATTTATATACGATGATACTCTGAGTTAGCACCTTCCAAACTTTTTTGCCACATTAAAGAAACAATTTTGTAAGTGGAGCGATGGATTTGATATATACTTACATGAATTACAGACCCCCACCGAGAAAGTAAAAAAAAATTCTTATTGGTCCGTTAGACTATTTAAAATTTTGATTAAAAAAAGGTTAGAGAGGATGCAGAGCTCACTTAAATTTCTCAGAATATGCAAACGAAAATTAAAAAAAGATATACTTTATTTTTAACAACTCTATTTGAACCAAACTTGCACGTCAAATGGTTTAAGACTACTTCATGCTATTTATGCTATAGCCCAAACCATTTAGGTTGATCATTGTCAAAACTTCAAATCTTGAATACCTACTGCCGATTATCATATACAATGGATGAACATTCTCTAAAACTCATTGTAACCTCCTATTCTACATATTTATTCCCTGCCAGATTTATATGTTCAAGGATCAGTTGCTCCCTGTCCAAGTGGTGCGAAGAATCAAAAATTCAAATGTTCAACAGTAGGAATATTCAACTGCACCTACCACTCTCAGAGTTTGGTATAATGTAATTTAAAATGATAGCACACTACATGTTTTGTCAAACAAGATTTCTATAACATAAAGACATTGACAATACTTGTGACTCAACATCTGAATTTAGTATAGAGTTGATTTTGTCTATGGCTCATCTATTTACATCTTTGAAAAAGACCACCAAGTGCGAGAAGAATTTTATACAATTCTGTTTCGAAAATTCTATTAGAGGGAAATCTAGTAAGCATTGGAGTCATTTTATTTTATGGTATTAATTTTTCAATTACACTAATATTCAAAAGAGTAGCCTTTACTGATTGTGTAATATAAGTAGGAGCGCCACACAACATGAAAATAAATTCAGCTAGTATTGCTAGCTATGTTTTGCAAAATAGTTAAGATTCAGTGCAGAAAAAAATATCAGTGATCAGTTACTGGAAGTTTCCCAATCAGTCATTTAGCAATTATTTTCATGGAAAAGAAAAGCCAATAATGAATATTTATTGAGACCACATCAAACTCTCGGCAAATGAAGCGGCTTAAGTGATTACTCGCAAAGAGTGGTAGTTATTCGTATAAGAATACTCTAAACGCTTACGAACTCAAACTGTGATAAATGGTCTTGATCAGTCCATTAGACATTAAACAAGCAGTATGCTTCTTATTAAAGTTTCGATGGATCCCACATGATAAAATATTTCCTATCCATAATATTTGACGTGTTACTTTGACTAGTAACTGCTGATAGTACAGATACAACAGCAAACCCTTTACAAACAAAAAATGAATGGTTCAGATAACACCAGTATCTAAATATTTCAAGCGCATTGCTATTCCCTGTATATATCTCTACTTCCATATTTTTCATTATCTATTCGATAACATTAAACCCTTTTATGTTTCGGATGACTTTCTATAACCTAGACGTTCTTCCATGAACCTAATTCTCAGAGCCTTTGGACAATTTTCATTGGTCTATAATATGGAACAAGTACCTTTCTAGTTTTCAAGTTTTATGCCAGGCAAAACATTAGCCATGCATAGCTTTATGATGATATAAATGCAGTTTAATGAAAATCCATTCATGTAAAATTACAAAATTATGGGCACTTCAGCTCGTAACAATAACATTGATAAAATATCCAATATCATTTTGAAGTCTTATTTGCAGCCGTTTTAGTTTTGAATTCACTGCTCACATTTATTTGGGGGGAGGGGGGGTAATATCTGTTTTTATTTTTAATCTAATATTTTATTAAATATATTTGTGAAATACACAATTTTTTAAACCATTTGTTCTTTTTTTAATGAAAATTGCTAATTTTTAAAGAAGTGTGATACTCTTTGAATATAAATACAAAGTCACATACAATCTTACTAAAATTGAAACTTTATATTGTTTGTAAAATCGTCAAGTTTAATGTTAATTTGTATGGTTGTATCTATTCATATCTTCGAAGGTATTCGTTGGTTTTCTTTCTATGTAGATTTAGTTTCCGTTTCGCATAGTTCTTACATTTCTAAAACAATTAATTTACTGAAATATTCATTTATAAACTCTATTTTCTTTCTGACGTTTATCGTCTGCATGACTGACAAAAAAAGAAAGCTATTTTATCATTGTACATGTTTTCAAATGCTCTTGTATGATATTCACACGATTTTTTATTTTATTTCTATTCACAATATTTTCTAATTTTTTGTATAACTATCCTATAAACATTTTTTACCCTATAGGCTTTCAAAACTATTTTATGATTAACTACAAGTGGTTTATATATCATAATTAAAGATTATTATTCAAAATTATGTCATCCATAAAATGATTTATATTAATGTTTATGACACAATCTTTCCTAAATTATAATGACACTAAGTTTGAATATAGCTTTAATATAAACGATTATAGAATGCTTTGCTTATATAATAATTCTATATATCTATCTTATAATTTTTTGTTGAATAAGCTTTGTACTGTTTTAATGAGACGCTTCATTGTCGAGTTATGTATCGTGTGAACACAGAATTATCGTATTTTAAACTAATGTACTCAAATTGAGACATTCATAGACGTTATAAAAAGATCAAAATATACTTACACTTTATTAACATCTTATTTTACTGTGCATTATTAATAAAATGAAAACAGCATCCAGCTCATTCTTTAAAAAGAAAATATCATTTAATGAAAGTATGCAAAAAATTTAATCAGTTAAAAAACTATAATGAACAACAATTGTAGCCTCAAAACAAATTAAATTATCTTCAAACAAATTAAAGTTCTAAAAAGTTTTCATACCCATTCATTGCGAGAATTCCTTCCATGAAAACCAAACTATAAAAATCAGTTTTTATTTCCATCTTAAAATTAATAGAAATGGTTTTTTCTTGCATTCTTTTTATGTGTGGGAAAAATTTCATTATCACTTCTTCAGTTCGAATCCTGACTGACATCAAAATCACTGTGAACTCCAGACCAACATCGAATTTTATTTAATGCAATAGGCTGCTTTCCCACCATGTCTTTCTTTATTCCTTCCGCCCACAAACACCTTTGCGCGCCATTTTTATTTTTAGAAACTTAATATATTGCCCGTTTTTGTTTTCCTGTTTTCTGTCGAAGACAAAAATTCAGTTAAGGATTTATTTTTGGTTGTAATGTGGATGATGGTTTTGCTGGAGTTTTGTGGGGATGTGTGAAAGGTAACGTCCGATTTATTTTTTCTAAAACCATGGAATTGATATAATTTGGAAAACAACAATTGGGTAATCAAATACACAATGCATTTTTTATCTGTTTGTGGGCATAAATTTGGTTCATTTAAAGAGTCCAATTGTCCATTAAATACATATTATCTATTTCTAAAGATTGTTTTTCATAGAAAAAGAATTATTTATTATCTATAAATGTATAATTTTTTGATCGTATAGAGGAATTATTTTTTGCTTTAGAGACAACTTGATATTTTCCTTTATTAAGCTACATAAAAAAAGTCAAGGAAATTAAATTAGGTTTGCGAGTAAAATTATGAAAAAAAAACAATACTAATAAAAACAAAGGGAAAAAGTATCTGAGAATGCCATCATTACTTTTAAGGTATCCATTTGACTGGTATTGAGTTTATTCATATGCTTACTTCATATACTTTACCAACCAAGCAAAAATTGGCAATGGCACCTAGCGACAAAAAAAGAACATATTTCAAAATAAAAAAATAGAAGAGATTCGAGCCTATCTATTTATCTATTATAAATAATCTTTAATAAAAAAATCAGCAAAACAATATTTTTAAAATTATTATTGAACTTTCATACTTCTTAATAGAATATTTAATTAATATCGCGTAGATGTAAAAAAAAAATTTCTAATCCAGTTACAGAATTAGGATATGTAAGTTTGAAATATTAAAAAAATGAAGCATTAATGTAAATCATATTCAAGTTTTATTTTTTTAAAATTTGTTTCAATCAAAGACAAATTGTATGAGTGGAAAGTTAATGTTTTGAATTTTAAAACAAAATAAAGATAATTTTTATTTTGTAATAAGATGTTAGACTATTACGAAAGATTTCGAAACTTTAAAAAGTTTAATTTATATTTTGGTAATATTAAGGTATTGGTATATATTAGTAAAATTTAATTAATTAATTGCAAATTCTTTCTTTACGGCAAATAGATAATAAATAAGAAACAACCTACTAGTTTTGGTATCCTTAAGTTCCAAAATCAGCCTTATAAAACATTTTGCAGTTTTAAATTTTTTTAATGTCGCATAATACAATTTATATATTGTATGACAATCTCTGTAATATTTTTAGTTTTAAAATCTCTTCAATAAATCTTTTAAAAGTAATGAAAAGTATTAAGATCTACTTTTACCTCAGTTTAGTAAAAGTTTATATGTTAGTAGTAGCATTGAAAAGTGTCATCCATACTTGTTTCTTTTAATCTTTATCTTTTAACTAAATACATATGGTAGATTAACATAAAATAATATAATCCTTAAATAAACGGAATAACAATGACATTCGCTTTTGTTGAAATAACTTACTTTCATTATAAAATCTTAAAAATTATTTTAAATTAAAACTTTGGCAAAATGAATCAGATAAATTATTAATTTTAAAAAATTGAAGAAGGAATAATTCTTGAAATATTAACTTTTATCTTTTATTTATTTACTTATTATATAAAATAGGAGAATAAAAATTATTTTTAAAGAAAAACAAATTTATATTCATGAAATTTTCCATTCAAATTTTTTAAAGGCTTCCTTATTATACAATACGAATTTTCCTCAAGGATCTCAGATAAATATTACAAATGAAAAGGATGTTCTCTCAAATCTTTTTGATACTAAAATGAGGAATATTTCTCTGGCTTTAAATTTACCTGTTTTAATTTTGAAATATTGTTATTTTATGATATTTAGGGTTTATAAAATCATCATTTTTATTCAAATAATGCATTTAAAACAATATTTTAGTTTCTTGTTTTAAAAAGTGTTTTTTTCCTTTCCTTCTGTTAAGCGAAATAAATAAGATATCTCGCTTACCAGAAGGCGATGGAGAAGCTATTTCGACTTATAACTTGTTTGAAAATTTAAATAAAATGAAAAGTAAAACTGATTATTTTTTTTCTTATGTTCGTTTTAGGAAATCATTTTGAGGGACATGTTAATTACATTTAAGAATTTGATTGGCTAAAAATAGAAGCATACATCCTCTATTTGTACACAATCTTCAATTTGTAACTCGTAATTAAAGGAATTTTATGAAAATTCATTCCAAAAATATTCATATTTTTCAGTACTGATAAGTCAGAAAAACTAACCAAAACATGAAAAATAAACATTCAATAACGACTTTCCTACTTTTATAAAAAATTTGTATTTATGGAGTTGCATATTAAACATTTGTGCTTCGAAATGAAGCACCATTTAATTTTAATAAACCACTATAAAATATATAGTGTCAAGGAGAAAGAGCCTATTTTTAAAATTTAATTTGACATATCAAACACTTTTTCATGCGTAAAAGCATTATAAATATTTTTAATTTTATGCTGAATATATTTCCTTAAAGCGCAGCTAATCATTAGAAATTTATAATAACCCACGGAAAAGATTAAAGCTTTTCTTTTTTCTGATTGTATACTCAACATAATTGAAGAAATGTTCAAAATATTTCTAGTATACATTTAGTCTTTACTATGATATTAGAAATGAGAAAGAAATAACATGATTATTTTGCATTTAATTTTTCTTCTAATTTGTTTCATATTTCATCAAATACACTTATTTTATTTATTTCTGATGGTGTTATCTTTTAATTTCTAGAATATGCTTACAAAGTTTGTTGGCCAAATGGCACCTGGTTCGAAAACGAATACATGCGAGAATGGACGAACTACAGCAAGTGCGGACGGGTGGATGTAAGTAAAAATATCAGTATAAAATTATGTAACATTAGTAATATTCTTGTTCTCTCAGAGAGCCATTATTTTTTATTGCGATACTGTTCTTTGAGACATGAAAATAACGATGACAGGATAATGAGCCTTTGCTGTAATAAACACATG
The DNA here is from genome assembly GCA_026289955.1 of Argiope argentata. Lineage (NCBI taxonomy): Eukaryota > Metazoa > Arthropoda > Arachnida > Araneae > Araneidae > Argiope > Argiope argentata. The sequence goes on from JAOUZG010009409.1 coordinate 16,801, forward strand.
ATGAAAAGTGCTTCGTCATAATTTATGTCATCATTGTTGAGATAGAAAGGAGATTTTATAATCCTTCAAGATTTTAGATAGGTGTTTTTTTCACTATTTTATAAAATAAATATAAAATGTTTATATTATTTTGAATAGAATGCCCTGTTTACAATATGAAAAGTGTAATAGAACAATTTCTTCATGGAAGTAAATATTATTTTATAATAAATGTTTTGTTAACAGTAATTTTAAGACAGACCCTGTTTCAATATAATAATATACTTTATCACATTAGCAATTTCATGTATTTTTGAAATAATTAATGTATCTACAAAGTTTGCTTTATGCATGATGTTAGATCAATTATATGCTAATGTCATATAAAAAGACGAATTCCACAAATGGATGAAAAAAACAACTAATCTTTTTTCTTAATATTAATAACTTAGTTTATGATTACACAGTATTTTATCATTTAAAATTAGCTTATAATAGACCTATGGTTCTGCACAAAAAACAAATTAAACACCTTATTGTTGTTGTTTCTCCTCTCCATGACCAGCAAAGCTAGATCAGGTCAATAAAATCACTCACCCTGAGAAAGTCCAATACCAAAAGGGTATTTAAATACTTTAAAAAGTAGCAACGGTTTTTTTTTCTGAGTTTTTAAAATATATCAAACAATTGATGGATGAGATAGATATATACCAATCAGATTTCTAATTAAACATATGCTTATGAAGCAATCTAATACAATCTCATTAACTATTGATCGATAGTTATAACTATTAACTAACTTGTGGCGTTAATTAACGCTAGTTTCCTATTTTATATAAGTAAATTATTACTTATATATTTTTTATTTTAATTACTTTCGTATTAGAAATTAACATACAATTTATATGCAGAAATATTAGTTTTATATCATGGAAAAAAAAGATAAATCAAGCGCCACTTTAAAATATTCATACCAGTTTTTATTTATTTATTTCGTTATTTAATAGGTAAACAATCATTATTAAAAAATTTGCAATCAGAAACAATTTTTTTAAAAAAAAATATGCCTAAAACCAAAATAAGATATTTCCTTTCAATGATAAAGATATGAAACAAAAATACATAATTAATACCATATTCTAAAATAGATTTCATTTTCATTTATACTTTTATCATGCAACCAAATTTTAAATTTGCAAACTGCTTTTATAATTTACCATTTAATAACTTACCATTACTTAACGCATTCGTTTTATTTTTTATATATAATACTATACTAACGTAAGATATTTATGGAAAATAAACGCTTTCTAAATAAGCATAATATTAATTAAAGATTTTCATACTTTAATAATGGAGCAAATTTAAATAATCGAGAAAGATATAATATTTATCCGTTCAGTTCATTAAACACTTTTTAACAGAATAACCCATATTAAACGTTCTTAAGCATTATAAGCAATATAAATTTTTGAATATTGAGCTTCATTTGAAATCTAATATTCTAAAAATTTCTTTTATAATATTATCAATGCTATTAGGAACTTTTTACCAAATATTTAAGGTTAATTTATTTTTACATTTTAAATGAGTGTACATAAACTATGAGTAAGAAAAATTATGAGTAGTAAATTTCTATTCTTTACAGCTACAGATTTAAAATTTTAATTGAATATATTTCAATTAAATTAATCAGCATGATAATAATTTTTTGAAAGCAAATATGACTTACTTTTTAAATTAATTAAAAATTAGCTTTAAATAGGCGAGTCTTTATTTACAAACAGCCTGTATAATTCCTTATGTTTTGATATATTTCTTATATTTTTATCAAAAGATGATACCATGTATTTCAAGAAACGATATGCCTACTTTAGTTATGCATTGTACTAATTAATTTTGAAGAACTAATTTAAAAAATTTACAATATTAATGAAATCCATAAGGAAGACAATTTTATTAAATAAAACTGAGTTCCGGAAGAGTATGATATAAATAAATATTTTATTTTTAGAATTTCAAATGAAAGACTAATAATTCATAAGCCTATTGTTTTTAACAATTTTACATTGGTATTAAAGCTTTGCTTTATTCCAATAAACATATTTTGTTCAAAAGTTTTAGTAAAAGATTTTTTTTTGAATAATACTAGTTGCCTCAAGCGACCAGCTGCATCGGTGGAAATATTGGTAATATGAATTTCAGATCAATCATTTAGATATTAATCAAATCGTTTAATTTAATCGTATTAATTAATCGTAATTAAATTAATTGTATTAATTGATTAAAATCATTTAGATATTAATTAAAATAATAAAGTTTTTCTAGAACAACATGTAATGAAAGAATTATGGGGCTTAAAATATTAAAACATTTAGAGTATATTAATAAACAAACAAAAAATTTACTAACAAAAATTAAGCAAAAATTTGTGCAACTTGCAGAAATATATAATGTCATTCGAGAGAAGTTGAATGTGAATCTTATGCAGAACAGTGCCCTATATTATGTTTAGAATTCTATTAGAAGTTTGGGCTAACGTTTTCAGTTTCAGATATTTGGTATTTAATAAGAATTCCCTTGATTTAATTTTAGTAACATTTTTTTTTGTATCCAGAGACCTACTTCTTTAATTACTTTTAATATTATTGCTTCTCTTTGTTATTTCTGTTGGAATCACTGCTCTTTGAAAGGAAATCATATTAAAATATTTCATGTAGATCTATATTTTACAAAATATGTTATAGAACATTTTATGGATCATGAGACTCTAGAAAATTCAAAAAAAATTAAAATATGAATGTGAATTAAAAAAAAGGAAAATATAGAAAATATTTGGAATGGCCTGGCATCGCTGTCAACTTGCTCTAGTAATCCTGTCTCGAGGAGAATATAAAAATATTTTATTTGTGTCGTATGTTTATCAAGAATAAGATAAAGATTATTCTTTAATGTAAAGCATATTACCTAAGATTGTTCGTAAAGTTAATAATAAAAAATATATGTCTCACTTATATACAAAATCATGCGTTTAAATATAAAATGTACAAATATCATTCGACAAGTAAAGAAATAATGGCAGGTTTCATACATAATAGAGTCCATCCCTTGGGTAATCATAACAAAGTGACACATGAGCTACAGTTCAAGCGAGTTGTTGAGTTAAATGGAGTTTCCTTAAGACGATACAAGCATAAATTAATTTACAGCTATTATTTACTTCTAATTATAACTAATAAAATATATTTAAAGAAATCTAATCTTCAATAGGCAACTACAGTTCAAACTGTAGTTCAATTTGAAAAAAATACAAAACTCTAAACCGAAAATAATCGAATTCTCTGACGAATTCAGCAATTTGGTCTTTTGTCTAAAGCAATGAAAGCATAACAGCAATTAAAGAATCAGCTATTGCAGCGAGAATTTTTTTTCTTCAAATTCTTAAAGCCACCGAAATTTATTGAATAAACGTAAAATTTCGTGAATTTTTTTATGTTAGAAAAGTACCAAATTTTGTATCGAAACCTTCTCCAAGAAGTCAAAACATGTTCACTTTTCGTAACTCATAATGGTATTATGGGAGCAAACTAAATAATCTTTTACCTTGTCTCAGTATTATCTTAATGTACATGACACCTTAGTTATCAAAAATTGGCTACTCCTACCTACCCTGAGTCACATGGAAAAATCTGAATTAGAAGGGACTGAGATTAAGTCCTAAAAGCCATCACCAGCCACAGTACAATCTTTTCTTGGGAAGCACGTAACATCATTGGTAGTAAGTAGCCAATCCCCACCATTTCTCTACCCATCAGGGGGACGAGAACCAGCAGCCAAACCAGTAAGCTTCTCTTCCTCATTTCTGAGGTGCCACCAGATGGGAGTGACCCCTTAATAATATATAGCTGGCTAACACGATCTGCAATGATGCCCAGAAAAATCTAAATGACAAGGCCGCCCCACAGAAACACTAAAAGGGACTGTGACTGAGTCCTAAGGACCAGGGCCTGACTAAGGCAGGGGCATACGGGGCAGTTGCTCCGGGCCCCTCTTATGTGGGGCTCCCGAAATTGGATAAAAATTTTATTATACGTTTTTTCTCTTTAATAAATGTTCTTCATTACTAAAATATTGAAGCATAGGGGGCCCCAACTAGGCTTAGACGGGCCCTGCTAAGGACCATCACCGGCCATGTAACCACGTTTTTCTAGGAAATTATGCCTTGTCATTGATGGAAAGCAACCGACCTGAATATTTTCCTGTACCCACCAAGCTGGGGAAAAGCAACCCCCATATCGGAATTTTCTCATTCACATATTTAGGTTCCCCCCACCAATAGGATTGACACTTTGGAAAAATAAACTGGACATATTATTTTGAAAAAAATTAATTTCTGAATAAAGTCTAGCTAAATTTTTCATTTTCAGAATATTTCTTAAATTTCAAAAGTGTATCGTAGTAAATGTTGTAAAAATAGCCATAAAGATTATCTTCAAAATAAAGATATCAGTAAATATGTATTTGGTATTTCCTTGATAGCTACAATTTTTTTTAAATAGTTCACTTTATTTCTTAATTTTTTTGATTGAATACGTATTAGCCAGTAATAATTTTTCACCTTCATGTCTTTAAATTCCATTGAGGCTGTTGAAATGCATACGTTTGAAAACTCAATAATTTTTTAATTCTCTCATTTTTTAATGATTATTTCTTTTCTTTTCTTTTTTTCTAGGAGCATCGAAACTATTTATATTTCCATATTGCAACCTACTCAATTTCCATAGTCTCCCTGGTACCAGCACTCATTATTTTCTCTGTTTATAAGTAAGTACTTTATTTTTTTATTACTTAAAAGAAAAAAAATCATATCTTCCAAGAAATGCATTATTTTTTTTTATCGACTCGTGAAGAATCTGAATATTTTAAATCAGAAGGTGGGTTTCAGTAAAAGCTTGAATCGTAAAATTGCTTTTTTTACGATTAAACTCCTTACCTAACTGTTGATTTCTTTTATATGATACAGTCAAATAGTCTCAAGAAACTTTCGGAATATATATGCTTTTCTTGAGGATGAAGATTTATATTTTTAACTAAAATATTGAATGCAAAACATTTAAATCTAGAATATTCAGTTCTTTCATAAATTATCTACCGTTCTCTTTGAAAAACCATTAAATGGAAAGGGATACATTTCCAGAAGTTTAGAAAGAAATGTCAATGATAAAAAGAAGTCATTTTCACTATAATATATTTACAATTCATAGATTCTTAGCAGTATGAAATAATTACAGATTTAAAAATATAAAATTTTGTATTATATTAGTTATTAATTTCATCTTGGCCTTATGAAAAGTTGATTATTAATTTCCAGTGATAAAAATATAAGAAAAGTATAAATTAGTAGGACCTTACAGTTTAATGTAGCTTTTTATAAAAATATTTTTTTATTTAAGAATATTAAGAATTACTCGGGACATTAAAGAACCTTATATTTAGATTTAATAAATACGGTAATAATAGGGTCATATATAAGTACTAATAATACAGCATTCTTTTTTTAAATAAATATAATGTAATTAATCAAACAATTCATATAATATGTTATTTTTTACTCTTCATTAGCGTGCTATTTTTATAACTCAGTTCAACATTGAAGGATAAAAAAGTGCTCCCCAATTAACATTAATTGGCAAAAAAAAAACTTTCTTTGAAATATTCTTTTATGAAAAAATGTTCTTTCCGAAATGAAATTTCTATGAAATTATAATTTAAAAATACATTTCCAAAAATAATTCGTCCGGTAGCAAAAATTAATTTAGACATAGTAATTAATATAAAAGGTAAATTTCGCTTTAAATTTTTCACTATTTTTTTCCGGAAAATGGCTATTTGGAAGCCATTTGAATTTGTTCAGCGAATGCACATTTTTACACATTTTTAATTACACAGTTTTAATTTCTCTTTTAACATTAAAAAATTAGAATATTTAATTTTTATTTCGTCACATTTTAAATTTCTGTTCTGCCAATGTGGTAAAGAAATTTATATACTTTTTATATGACTCTCTACTTGCAAGATATTTTCACATTCAAATTAAATATTTTTCGATTAATTATCTTTCATCATATACTTTATAAAAACTAAAATGTATGTTACCATATTTATTTATTTATTAATTTTTTCCTGCATGGAGAATCGTTTTAGTTTTATGATCAATAATCAAGATAAAAAAAATTAGATCTATCATAAAAATTATTTTGATTTTTTTCATATTTTTTTAATTAGATGAACAATATTAAACTTTAAAAGTAATTTGAGCTATGAAATTTCTGCTAAAAAATTTATGTCTTCTTTAATAGCTATATTGTAAATTTGTAACCTGAATTCCTAACTCAGTAAGTTGTATTTATTCTTGTATTACAATAAGAATAAATACAATTCCTGTATACATTAAGAAAAATCATCTTGTATTAATCATATAACTATTAATACAAGGTAATGTGTAACAGTTCCATAATGTTTGTGAAACTCTAAATGGTGAAAAATAGCTTGATGTTATCGTAATAATTGTGCAGAGCATTTTTAGAAATTAAATAGTTATTGATTGTTCCTTTCACCAGATAAAAATGAAATAAAAATCAATAATCAATAATAATGTGAACCGTTCTCCCAGTTCACTTCCAGGTAATGGTTCGAAAAGAGATAAGTTATTTTACCGATTGTTTTTAGAGAATATTAAATATGATACAGGCTTTTCTACAGAAAAATAAAATATTCAATACTATATTTCATCTTTATCTAGAGTATGTTTAAATCTACACAATATGTCTTATAAAATGCTATTTTAATTAAATAAACATTTATAATCATTCATGCTTGAATAATATTGTTCAGCATACATTATGGGCAAATAAGGCAATTATTAACTGTCATTTTTGTCCCATTAAGAGGAAAATTGTTGAAGTTAATATCAATTAAGGATATCTAGAGATTTTAATTTACTTCTATTACAGTTATCCAATGGAAGATATACAAAACATTATTGTATGTGAGCTATTGCTATTTTACTTGGGAGTAATTATAATATACTTTTAATTTTGATTATTTTTATATAATGTATTTATTTACGAGCCTTTGATTTTGGCTCGTAAATAAATACATTATACCATTAGCCATTCTACCATTCTCTACCATTAGCCACACTGTCCCCAAAACAACAATAATAGGATAATAGTAATAATAATGTAAATTTTTTGTGAACAAAAGCATTACAAAATAAGTAATTTTCAAATTTCATTAGTGATTACAAGAGTCTAAGAGTATTTTTATAACAATTTCATATTTCAGATCTTAAATTGTTTAGAAAAAAATTATATTATTGTCAAAAAATTTATTTTATAATTTTTCAAATGATGTAAGAAAACACAAAGTTTATCCATGACTATAGGCATGACGTAGGCATAAAACTGTTCAAGGTCTGGCAGTTTAGGAAGTAATGCAAAAGCTGTTATGTTCAACGATGAATAAAGAGAAGCTATTATTCAACATTTTAAAGTTAAAAATAATTTCGTATTCTTCAGAGAAATAAAATTCATTAACGATGTTCTTAAACAACGACAACGACTATGTTCTCATTTTTAATACCCTCAATTTTTTTAACTAGAACTCCTAATATTACAGATAAAAAACAATTATAAAGTGATACTAGAATAAATTACATTATACAAATTGTTATGTGAATTTGTGTAGTCTCTCTCTCTCTCTCTCTCTCTGTGTATGTGTGTGTGTGCGTGTAACACCATCGAATCGTCATCAAGAATTTACATTGAATATAGGCCCATGAAGAGCATATAATACTTTTAGTAAACTCTTTAGTAAAAACTGAAGAGAAAGACCCTTCGGCATTTTATATTAAATATAAAAAATCAATATTATTGTTGAACATTTTAGAAAGAAACAACATTTCATTGTTCATGAATAATGCGATGTATACAAACTAAGTCGCTTTCTAGTATTAATAGATAAAAATACAGAACTTTTCTTTTTTTTAAAGTAAAACTCTTATCTTACTCTTAAGTGGAACAATATAAGCCTAATTTTGCATCGAAAATAGAGTCTCCAGCCTATGTACTTTGAATATCACGTCAGCACTGATTAATGCTTTCCTTAATTGGCAGCTTGATTCATATAAATGTTAGAATAATTAATCTTAGCAAATATACTGTCCATCATCACCCAAATTAAGTTATATCAATTTAATCTTAGGACATTCGTATTTCAATCGATTCCAGATCCCATATTTCTAGATTACTCTTCCTTCCATACGTTTGAAATATTTATTTTGGTAAACAAACAATAAAATGTGATGTAACAATAATTGTGATAAGACGCATTAATACTATAACGTGGAGCATAAATAAATTCTCATCTAATCTGTTCCAATTAATTAATGGTAGATTGATGTTCTTCGCTAGTTAAATTTTCAGCAAGCATATTTTATAAATATGCATTTTAAAATTTAGCATGCATATTTATTAAATATGCATGATATAAGGGTTATTAACTTATTAAATTATTGGCAATATAATCGTTAAGGACTACAATTTTTCTTACTGTCGATGAAATGGCATATTACAACTTGAAATTGTAATAATTCACATAGAATATTGAATAAAAACCAGATAACTTCACTTGAGAAACTTTCTTTGAAGCCAGAGGACTCAATCTTTACACAAATTCTCAAATTTTAATATACAATGTTATAAAATATAATGTTATAATATGTTAAATATGCAATTTTGTTCTCCAACTTTAATATGAAATGATTAATTAGACAGGGGTGATCTGATGGTAAAATCTTCCAAAGGGGGGCTTCCAGTTCTATTGGAGAACCGACGTATATGCGAGTCTAGGGTACTTAAAATCTCTTAAGTTTGGAGAGGGCCTTTCATCTCAGGTGTCGTTTTCTCCTTCTCAGTTCAAAATTTCGAGGCCCATCTCAATTTAGCCGTGATATTGCTGTATAAACGAGACGTTAATATAGGTAAACTGAACTAATAGGCATTTTCTAATAGTGAATCTCTATCCACTACTCAGGCAACGATGGTCTGATGGTAAGGTCTAGGCTCGAAACCCAATCAAATATTCAGGTTTGAGACCCAATTTCACAGAAAACCCGGCCTGTAAAGTGGTCTGTCTCACGTTAAATCGATCAAGAGCAAGCTTCCTTTTGCTGGTGTGGATAAGGGTGCCAGCTCAATTGTCGTCCTTATCATCTGTCCAAGGTTAAAAATTGTGATGTACGTCCCAAGACGGCATTTAATACAAATAAATTAAACTAAAATCCTTTTGAAATAAATACAAATTGTGTGTCTTGGTATTCTTATTTCAAATATTTGGGATGGAAAAGTAATTCGAATTGTTGGAATATTATTAAAAATGTATGTACCCCTAATAATATTTTCTTCATTTGTTTTCCATTATGTGAGTCATGATCCTTCAGGGCATTTTTATGAAATGAGTATAATAATTCTGTTTTAAAATATTTATTATCTAAATTCTTTAAGTAGCCTTCACCAGATATAATTTCTCAAGAAATTGCAAGAAGCACTTCAGTCGTATCAGAAACCAAAGCATCGTTTCTGTCTAATATTTAATGAGGACTTTTAACAACAATTGCAATTTAAATTACTGTGATGTATTTTAGAATGCCGTTAAATTCTGGTAGTAAATATATTTTAAGAAATAAAAAAGAAAAAATAAATCTCTTTGGCTTTTCGAAACTCCGACAGAGATATTTCAGAGAAGAAAGAATTCGATATTGTAGACAGGCATATTAGAGGAAGACAAACAAACGCCGCACGGAGGAAAATGTCTATTTGTGTTGGAAATTCGCTTACATTTTGTTTGTGGCTAAACCGTTTTTGAATTTTATACCATTGTTATCATACACTCAAGTGGGTTTGTAGAATTTATCCTAAGGATTGTCAAAAATCAATTTAATGCCATTCAAATACCACAATTTTTTTTTGCTAAGGGCATGCATTTCTAAAGAAAATATTGTTTCAGGAGAATGTTCGACTTTTTCAAGAATATTTCCTTTCCAGGCAGAATATTTACCATAAATTTGCTTTATTTCTTCTTATGAACGCATAAAAGTTTATTTTATTTACTATTTTTTCAAATCTCCATAACAATTACTGAGCATTTGTAAAGTCGTAGTGGTTTTTTTAAATAAGTATATTGGAGATTTAATTTTAAAGGAAAGGAAAGTCGATAGTTTTGATATTTTAATATATATATATATATATATATAACGACATAAGTTGTTTTTGTATAATATAAATAATATTAAAATTAAAATGCTTTTTAACTCATTTAGTAAATAAAATATTGAAATTCGCAGGAAAGGATTTCTTTAATATCCATATATAAATATGATTATTATATAATTTTTTTAATAATAATCATTGTATTAAAAACATTTATGATAATAACTTTCTCTAAATTTCCTTATTTAACTAAGATTATGCAATTACGCATGAATGAAAGTTTAAAAATCATCGAAACAGCAATCTATACTCGCTGAAACTTTATTATATTCTATAAAACGAATAAGGCAGAGTCGTCAAATTGTAAACAATAAGGGTGCAGTTATATTATAAAAGTGATCCCATGGCAATTTGGGTTAGTGATAGTTTTATATGTCTTAAACTTCTTTCTACGAATGTTATTTTTTTATTCTAGCATTTTAAATTCGATTCTTTTAAGATACCGGGATATAAATAAGTTTAGATAAACTAAGGGATAATTATCCAATCACTTTCATTGTTAGTAAAGCATAATTATTTGAGAATCTTTTCTCAGTTCTAGCAATTAGTTAAGGCACCTCTAATGTTTGCAAATGCTATTGTCCTATTTATGTAAAATACAAAATTTCCCTCTCCTTGTAACGGTGTCTTTTTGTCTACTATCTGCTACTTACACGCACACCAATTAATAAAAGATTTCCCGATCTTTATCTATATTCACATGTTTTTCCCAATTTTCTTTGAAAAACTTCTAAACCTATTCTTAAATCTAAATTTAGAGGGATTATTATGGATTAATCTCAAATTTAGATAGAAATTTTTATTTATAGATCTTTCAAAATGAATTACTTAACAGTCTAGATCAATAAAAAAGATGCCAGATGCAAATTTATAACGAATCATTAAATCGTCATTATTTGAAAAAAAGTTTTAATCATGCCTTCTATTGATTATTTTCATTGGCTGAAATATTCATCTGGATTTAAAAAAGGAGAGACAAAAAACTGTGTAATTGAACATTTAAATATAAAAATGAATGCAATTCTCAACGATAAAATAAAATTATTTGCCTGCAGTTGTGGACAGAATATTAAGTTTCTGTAATAATATCATATTTCAGTCACGAGAAACATTTTCTAATGCTGATTATTTGCATTATATGCAATCGCAAGACAAATACATGTAATGGAATTATTATTTGAAGCATGAAATTTTCTATAGGCATCAAAGTTCATTTTGAGCTGCAATTAATTATTTTTTAAATACTACAATTAATATATTAATTGGCAGTTTTTTAATCTCAATCAGAGTAAATAAATGCATCATTATTTTCTCATTCCACTCTTATAATGTTATATCCGTATTTTTACCGAAATATGCAAATAAATACTGGCTAAAACATCAGACTGAGGTAAAAAGGAATGATCCAAGTAAAAATTTTGAATTTTGATTTTTATGCAGGATACAATTGTGATATTTTGTATGCACATATATCAACATAAAAAAATTATTACTTCACATTTTTTACACTATAGAGGTCATATAAAATGTAATTTAATTAATTAGTCATTTTTTGGTTTTCCATCAACTCAATAATCAAAATAAATTAACATAATCGTCCATTTTTTTAATTAAATATTATAACTGAAGAATAAGATTACGTGCAATATTTAAAGAAAAAAAAACAATTGATCCACTTTTTATTCGAATACTTTATGCATATGACAAATAAATAACTCATATTAATTGTATGTAAGTTAATACCACCTAACGGTAAATATTTTCATCAAAAAAAGTTTTCCTTTTCTTATAGTAATTTCGAATTATCTAATAATTAAACAATAATATAAGCTAATTATTACCTACTTATCTTAATTTGAAAAAGGTTTTATTAATAAAGAAACTTTAACTCAACAAATACAACTTTTTTATCAAACTATTGACATTAAAGTATTCTGTTCAAGATTTTTTGTAGTTTTTTTTTAACTTTCTAATAATTCAAGCTCATATTTATATCCCTATTTATTTAAGTCTGTTTGAAAAATAGAAAACTAAAAGTCTTGTGCGCTTAACAATTTTGAAGACATTAAAAAACTATTAGCGCTAAAAAATTATTGCTTTAATAACAATTACGATGTATAATAATAGATAAATAGACAAGTGGAGACATCAATTATTATTAATGGTTAAAGACTTTACGAGAAGTTGGCTTTTTTTTTAGTAACAAAAGATTATCCTAACAAATTTATTCATGTATTGAAAAGAGACTCACTTCCTCTTGTGAGCTGATTACAAGTTTCACCGACAATAAAAATCCTAAATGGGCCACAAAAACTGTAATCTGAAACTGATTTCACCGGAAAAGAGCTTCACTTTTTCTCTAACGAGACGAATAAAATTTGATAGTGTTCATTTTATACTCTTTGATCACTTTAAGTTTCATTCCCTTGTGAGAGAAGGGACTTTTTTTTCCAGATAACCGCATTTGTTTGTACGTAAGATCATTAAATATTCAGACTTAAATGGATTTTACTTTAACTTCACATGTTTATATTCGCTATTTTTTCTTGGGAGTATTTTTTTAGCCATTAATCCAAAATTTTAAAACCAACTTTTTCTAGTAACGAACATAATGCTGATAAAACTCTTAGACTCAACATCCATTATTCAAAAGCGAAATGAAGCTTAACTCTGATAAAAACACGAAGGCAACTCCAAAGTAGAATCTTTTATAATCTTAAACAATGCTATTTAAGCACACGAATTTATAAAAAAAAATTTATATTAACTTTATTTTTTCATATCAAATTGAAAATTTAAAAAAATTCTGGGAAATTGTATTCAATTACTCCAAACTATGAAATCTTGCTCCATAGTCTAGAAAGATCTTAAGTAATAAGGATACTTTTATAAATATTCACAATTTGGCTTATACCAACTAATTTTACATAAAATATCTGGAAAATTATTTTTTGTAAGATTATATTTTTTCCGTGGAAATACTGATATACAAATCCTTACATATGAACAGTTTACAATCTTACCTATATATAAACTGGTAAATTAAATCTATAATTTGTAGCAATCTATATATTACAGTATTTATTTTACAGTTTACCAATAGCTCCTTATACTTTTGAACTAAAACTGACCAAGAGGAAATCGTGTGCAAGAATGCAACTATATGATAGTTTCAGCATAAAAGCAGATAGATAAAAGTTCTAATAGTTATGAAAAGGTTTTTGTGTGTAAAACCGAGTTTAATTATATAGATAAACTTAAAAAGCAAAACCTTTCCTAATATAAAATATCCAAATTGATATAGCCGTTTCTAAGATGGCGAAATATATTTATATGCATGAAATATTTACTCGTTTAAAGTTATAATACACTTATTTTTTTAATTTCAACATATTTTTAAAGAACGTGTACAGCCATTAATTTCAAATGCATGATTGAATCTGTTCAGATCATTAACTCTAGAAAGAGCCACGCAGGCATATAAGTGCTTATTTTTCATTTGGAAATTCAACTTTATTTATTTATTTGAACAAATTCTTTTATTTGCAGGCAGTTGCAAGTTCATCGAATATCCATGCACAAGAATCTGTTCATGTCCCTTTTTCTCAATGGATTTGTGGTCATTCTCTTCAAATCCATCGTCATCTTGGATGAACTCAAGAGATCGGCATCATATGAGACCATTATGGACCGAAATGGAGTATGTATTTTTTTCTATCTGCTTAAGTTTAATATTAACTTTTGAATACAAATTATTCAATTCGAATACAAATGATTTAATTCT
>JAOUZG010009418.1:0-56270 GCA_026289955.1 Argiope argentata
AAACTGGAAGCAGGTATAATAAAAAGTTTTCATTTTTATTTAGTATATCTTGTTTGAAAATGCACATAAGTATCTTACTATTAATACAATCTTAAAATAATAACATTAAATCAAACTGTACAATTCATACATGTTACTGTTAATAAATGATAAACTTCTTTCAAAAATAAATTTATTTAAATTATAGGTATTAGGTTATTTTTTCACTTCCCCTTCTGTGGATTTTCCTTTGGAGAAAATAGTGCGAAAAGCAATTGAAACATTGCAGACATGTGAATTGGAAGTAGTGTCTATAATAAGTGATCAAGATTGGGAATTACTAGATTCTTTATTCTTCTTGTTTCTATAATTTATTTATGATCTAACTACTATTTTAACTTCTTTTTACGAACGTCTATTGCTATATATGAAGAATATTTTGTTAGTACTTCTTATATAGCTTCCTTTTTTGGGTTATTTCTCTGGTGTGTTAGAATTGTATTTTTACTTACAAATTCCAGGTCCAAACAATAAAAAGTTATTCAAGGATTTGAAAATTACTAAAGATGAACCCTTCTTTTGGCACAATAGTAGAAAAGTTTTTGCTATGTATGATCCTCCTCATCTCTTGAAATCAGTGAGAAACAACCTAAAGAACCATGGGATATACTTTATAGATACTGTAGCTGGAATTGAGCCTCGAACATACTATGCGTCATGGAAACATATAGAAAAATTATATGAGTTGGATTCAAAAAGTGTAAGTAAAACAGTAATTTTAAGATTTCTTTATAAAGTGATAAAAGATTAGATTGGGTACATCTACTCTTATAGTAATTGTGCCATTATCTCTTTTTTTAGAAATTTTCTGCCTGTAGGAAGCTTACAAAAAAACATATTGAAGTATGTGGACTCAGGAAAATGAATGTAAAACTGGCAGCTCAGGTATAGATTGTCATAATATAATATTTTTCTCATATTATTAATTCTAGCATTTCTGTTCTAAAAATGTACAACATTTATATAAGCATTTATGAATGAACTTACCATATTTATTATATTCTGCAAAATTTACAAAATGTCTGATAAATGTTTTTTTCTTTATATTCAGTAATATTTTTTAACAAAAAAGATTAATCGATATGCTTAATAGATAGGAAATTCAAAGTCACCTTTTAGATTAATTTCTGTTTCTTTGATTCACATTCACTAGGAAGTTCAACTTTTATTCAATTGCTAGATTATTCTTTATAATGTGTAATTTATCAATATTGTTAATTAAAAAGATACAAGTTGCCTGAATTTTTTTGTATAATGTTTGTTTTATTTCTGTAGGTACTAAGTCACGCCGTAGCAGCTGCTTTAAATTTACATGTGGCAGCTAATAATGTAGAGAGTAAAGAGATTGAAACAGCAGAATTCATTTTTAAGATTGATAAGTTATTCGACTCCTTTAATTCAAGAACATTATATCATGAAAAAAAGAATTATGTTCATTAACTAAGAACAGTTTTCATATTAAATTCTGGGAAGAAATGATAAAGTGGATAGCAACATGGTATTTCAGATCAAGAAAGAGCAATAGGAAGATTGTTGTACCTTGTAAAAACGGTTGGATTTTTACACTAAATGCTTTCATTGGAATTTCTGAATATTTACTCACTTAAGTCAAATTTCTCCTTACAAATTGATTTAATCAAGATCCGTTAGAAAATGCATTTTCTTCTGTGAGGTGACGTGGAGGCTTCCGAGAAAATCCAGATGCTTATGAATTCAGACATACCATACACAAAGTAATAATTACTAATTTTTTAAAGCAGTCAACAAACAAAAACTGTGAGGATGATGATGCTTCTACTTTAATCGATTTTACTTCTTTAAATAAAAAGGAATTGTATGAGTTGATAAATGAAAATTCTGAGGACTTGGATGAAGGAAAGAAACAAGATGACATGGATAACTTGAAAATAGATACGCTAAACATCGTTGAAGAAAACATTTTATCATATATATCAGGTTTTTTAGCAAAAAATTTTTTGTCTTCTCATGGATGTATGGAATGCAAAAAATTACTTGTAAATGATGATAAAAATTGAGATAATCACACTATTTTTTTGTATTTTAAAGAATATGACATTTGTAAATCAGGATTAAAATGGCCAACTGAATATTTATTACAATATTTTTCTAAATTGCATAAATGTTTTTATGGAAATTTTAGCCTTTTTTACCAAAGAGATGGCATAAGTCAGAAATTCAAAACTGTTTTAAACCAATTTAGAGTTTTTTGATAATCACATAGAACACAAAGATGAAGCAAATAGTTTTTTTATTTCTTCTTTTATACGGATGATGATTAAACATAATATCAAAAAAATGAATGATGAAATGACAATCTACTATTCTCGAAAAAAATAAAAAAAGGTTTTACATGTATAGTAAACATTAAAAAAAGATTTTTTTAAAATTAATTAGCAATAATTATGCCAGTAATAATTTTCAGTCTGCCACTATTTTTAATTAACTAGCTGAATGATGTTAAAAATGTTACTCAAACTGATTGATATCTTTTATCTTGGAGTTTTATCTTAGTTATTGTATTGGAACCTTTTTGTCATATGTTTTAAATTTATAAAACTGATCAATCTTTATTTTTAATTGAAATTTGTGGATTGTGTTATTTTGTTCTTTAATAAAGTAAGACAGCATTATTTGGATTGTTTGTTATTTATTTCATGATCATTCTGTAATGCTAAATATAAGTATTTAATTTTGTTAGAATTTGTAAAAAAAAAATCTGAATTTAACTTTTACTCTTAAAATAACTTTGGTTAAATTAAATAAGAGTAGCCAAAGCTTATAAATGAGAGTAATTCAAGTTTTAAAGCCAGAATAAAATTGATTTGAAGAGGTCTAAATTGGAATAAAATATTTAAAAACTCATAAATTGCAGTTTAAAATCTACTGGTATATATAGTAATTAAAAGAAAGGGAAAATTTACAATCAATAATATAATTTAATGTAATATGAAATTCATCAAAGTGTAAAATTTCAAATTTGTTCTTTAAGTAGTTCAAATTTGTTCTTTTTTTGTTCATTTGTAAGGTCAAAAGTAAGAATTAACCTTACAAATGAACATAAAAAATAATTTCCAATGGAAGAGAATTTTTTTAATAATTTTATAGAGTTTCATTGAAAAGAAAAAATGTAATCTAATTAATCTTAAGTATGGAGATAATACATATGAATTTCACTACTATACAACAAACAGGATGATTTTTTTTTGTTTTTATATAATGTAAAGAATAAAAAAATGATTTCAGACAACATTTTGTTAGGGGATATTATTCCAGTACTGCAATTTGACCGAGAAAAGTCAATAGCAATAGTCAATAGCTGCGTTGCCGACATCCTTATCATGACGTCACGATGAAAGATGACGTCATTTCACCGTGCAATAGTTCCAAGTCGCCAACATCAACAGCGGTGGCGCTACTGTCTATGTGAATGCCCATGTTAAAACAGTTGCCATTAGTGCCTATGAGAGTGAGACCTCTGGATCATATCCTTCTCTGTGGGTGCTACTAAAAGCGATTGCCAGAGAAATGGGAGTTAACAGTGTGCTTCGTTGCATGACTCTCAAACGATGTTCTTATCTTTCTATACATTACAAAGCCATATCAAAATAAAGCAATTTTCGCTTAGAAAATAGAGTTTTACTAGGAAAAATAATTATCGATAATTGGCATAATTGATAATCGCCATAATCGATTATCATAATTGCCAAGGATTGGTAAGAGACGTTTTGGAGTTTAATTATTTCAAAACTTTCTCGCATTCTCTCTAATAAACTTGTCATGAAAGAAAATACCTTATATAGCATTGGCTACTAATAGTTACGAAGCATTAACTTTTGATTTTATCACTTTCATTGGATCTGTCTTGTTATCCTTGGCGATTAATCCCTCGCATATTGATAATAAAATCCGAAATTTGAATTTGAGGTTTAGTGACGTTTTACTCAATAGATTGAAACAAAAATTTGACACAAAATTGCACTAGTAGACAAAAAAGTCCTGTATCTGATTTAGCATACTTAAGTCATTGCGTTTGCGTGTTTCCGAAAGGACAGAATCACTGACAGTCAGTCCAATATTGGATTTGTTTCAAAATTGATATTCAATTTCTGTGCCGAATTTTATATATCTTGCTCTTTGTGTACGTAGTTACCGTGTTAACTTACATTCGAAAAACCGGTCAACCCTTAGCTACATTTGGCACAAAATTTTACAGATGACTAACCTATAGATGTAAAATGTATGTACAGAATTTTGTCTATCTCGTTCTCTTTGCTTTATAGTAATCGTTTTATATTACATTCAAATTACTGGAGAGATGAAATTCCTGTAGTTGTTGTTGTTACTAATGGTACTTTCCAAGCACAAGCTTCACCGAGACATCCGCGAGTTTTGAATCGAAATAAACGTCACTTGTTTGAAGTAGCGCCGACTAGGGCCAAGAGTACGATTTTAGCTACACTCATCACATTCGCTTGCACAGCCCCGTTTTGTAGGGGGACACATTCACAAGTCTCACAGAGAGAACACGGAAGAATAACCATGCCCTAACCGGGACTCAAACCCGGGATGCCCAGATCACGAGGAAGACGTGCTACCTCTGCGCCAGAACGCCTGCAAGAATTTCCTTTTAAACAAATTTTATTCTATGCTTGAAAGAAATCAGCAGATTTGGTATAAATGCCATATACTAGATTTCACCAATCTAACTCAAAGCGTTTTTGAGTTATCTTTGTCACAGACGAGCATTATCCAAAAATATGTTTGGGAGGGTGGTAACTGAGGGAGGTATAAAATGATGAAATTATGGAAAATCTCATGTTGAAATTCTTTGACTCTTACTCTAAACTATCTATACGAAATCTATCTTTGAATTACTTACTCTAAACTATCTTTACGAAAAAATAAAATTGCGACTTTTTTTAGAAAAATTAATTCTCAATTAATTAAACACCAATTGAAAGTGTATGGTAACTGCTGGTGGCACCATCTAGTGATTAAGGAGGAACTTGAAAACATGTTGGAAAACATGTATCGATTTTTCAGATCGATGTCCCTCTTGGCAATCTAAATAATTAGTTTATATTTTTAAAATAAAATTGCATGATTCTTTAAATGCATCCTTAATAATTCTAATCATAATTTTAATAAATCTCTATAGTTTTAATAAAATATATAATTCTAATAAAACCATCTCTATAATTTTAATAAAATTAAACCTCTGCTTAGCATTTAACGTATGGCCCCATTCACTGTTGAGAAACATTAAGACCAATTAACCGAAACTCTTTCGAATAAATCACGTGACTATGTTGTAATACTAAAAGAATATTTAAAATTGTATCCTGACTTTGCCTTCTGACTTTTAGTGGCCACTTTCTTAAATCAGAAGCAACCCATTTTTCAGATTTTGAAATGATTTCAATTTGAATTGATTTCACTTAAAAGGCAAGTAGAAACCTCAAGACAAGTATCAGCATTGCGAAGTAAAGTTTTACTTGAATTTATTTCAATTAATGGAGAAATTTCAAGCTTATCAAAATCTAAAAATACTTTTCAGAGATCGCGAGTGAAAGAGATCAATGTGTTTGTATTTCGGATATATTTATCTATTCTAAACAAGAATATTTAATCCATAAAACGTTGGCATATTTTTACACATCAAAAGTAACTTCCACAAATAAAACATGAAAAATTCCAGCATAGAATCATAAGATTTTTTTACGACAAATAAATGACCAAAACCGGTAAATAAATGCCAACTCACAATCTCCTTATCAGCGTGCTTACCGAATCGATAACAAAGCGAAACTGATTGAAAAGAAAAACAGTGATTGAATTTTAAAAATGTAGTGAAATCTTTCCATTTTGGAACGGAATTGTTCCAAAATGGCAAAAAACACGACAGCGTGGTCGTTTTTCAAGACCAATACAAAGTAACCACTAGACCAAGATTGCACACGTCTCTGGCTGTTAAACATGTTAAAGACGTCACTTTACTCATTTAGTGAATGATCTGCCTGCCAACTGGTGGCTATAGACAAAAAAATTTATTGTCTGGATTTTATTTGATTCATATCAAGTTCTTGCTGTGAAAGCATTATCAAAAATTAACAATAAACAATTTTGCAACGTTTAAAGTTTTCATCATCAGTATGTAAAAGCAATTAATATCAACTCAAATATAATAATTGTGTGGCAATTTATAACTAACAATCTTAAAACCAATGGCATCTCATTTAATATTACATAATTCTTCTATTTTTTCAATTTTTAATTTCAGTTTCATAGCATATTTCTAGAATGAAATTTGAAAAATTTTATACAAATACCAAAAGGATTCATTAAATAATTTTTTTTTGCCTAAGTCCATTTGTTTCAAAAGTAAATTAAATTAATAATTCTTTTTTGGGGGGTAGGGACTGGAGCAAGTAATTTTAAGTTGCAGTTAATAATATTTTTGGACATCGCAAGTATTTTTAAATTATAGCGAATATATAACATTTTTTTCTAACACGCCATCCCCATCTTCTACTTCACAGGAAGTTTACTTAAGTTTAATTATAATAACGTCCCGTATTAAGGCAACACTAGGGCTATTTTGGAGATGACTCGTAATTCTGAGCTGCGGTCAGATGACAAAATAACACCTGAACTGGCAACCCTTCTCCAAACTTCTACTCCACATTAGCAGGAGAACCCTCTTTACAGCATTGCAAATAGAATCTGATTCCAATGCATGTAATTTTAAACACATGGGAGAAATGCAGATGTGTGATAATATTCGATTTAGTAATTTCGAACCTGCATCCTTCTAAATTACTGGATGTATGTCCCAACCATAAGTGTTGCAGAAGAAACTTAAATGGCTAAAAGTCTAGAATATTAAATGGCAGTCTTAGACAGCAGCAAAATACAGAACGAAATACAGCTAGCTCTCCATACTTTTGAGTTGTTGATTAATTATTTCTAGATTATAAAGTCGTTCGACTTATAATCCAGAAATCATGCGAAATTTTAATTACATTTATCTAAAACTGACATTTGACGTCATTTTTCTAGTTCAGAGATTTTTAAATTATTGTGTCATTATATTTACGTGGAATATATTTTGTGACTCATCTTAGTACTTTCTGACACCTGGCAAGGGCCACTGACGATTTCTTCATGTGTACGGCATACAAACTCTTCACCACTTACCGAAACAGTATCGGCAGAAAGGCCTCTAGTTACTTCTTGAGTACAACCGACCATTTCGCCACCACTGAACGAAGCAGTATTGACAATATAGACCTTTTGCTATTGTAAAAAAAACGATTGTCCAATGATAAAGCAAAGTCGAGCTTGTTACATTTCAAAAACAAAATCAAGAAGCCTGTAACTTTTATTATAAATAAAATATTCGATATAATCCTAAATGATTTCTTCATCGCCTTTGTAAACAAAAGTTTTATCTAAAGGCGTACCCCCTAAATTTGATACATTTTTGATGTTTTGCTTACAGAAATTTTGTTTTGCATTTGTACCAAAAATTTTGACAAATATGGTCTTCCATATTGTTCAGTAAAGTGAAGTGAGAATACTTTTGTAAACTGAAGTGAATTACTTCTAGTTGCGAGATTCCTCTTGTCAAGAAAGAGTTGAGATTCTTCGGAAGCGGTGGTGTGTTTTCTGAGTGGAGTTTCTTTTTAAAAATTCAATAATGAGACGAGTTGATGTATGTATTCAACTGAGCTATCGACATTGGTCCATCGGGCTGAAGGATTTATTACTTGTAAGTGAGATTTATTTTGAAAAAATGTTTAAAAACTGTATAAAAGAGCATCTCAAGCAGATCGCGGAGGAGTTCTGCGATAGCGTGCCTTCAAATGCAAAGGTAAGCGAATTAAAAGAACTAATTTTGAAATTTAAATAATATGAGGATGATAAAGATTTTGTGATTAACTATGTTAATAGTGTTGTGAGTAAAAGAAAATCTTATTAAGAGGGAAGTATTCGGACTCTAGAAATTGTAAAAATTTAAATGGAACGAATTAAACTCAAATTGGAATTATCAAAAACCCAATCGAGCGTTAATAGCAACAAAAGTTTATATGAAACCGAGAGGGATAAGCATAATGTTTCATTAGATGTTTTAATGAAAAGAATTAAAACCTTAACAATTAACATTGCAAGAAAGCCAGAGTCATGGGGATTATTATTTTCTTCTCTAGAGAGAGCCTTCTTGAAGAAAGATGTACCCGAAACTCTTAAAGCAGAAATCCTTCTAAACTTACTGGGTGAGCGTGCATCTAATATCATTGTATATATTAAAGATGACGAAATTAAAAATTATGTGGTTGTGAAATCAATAGTTCTAAGAGAGTGTGAACCTACTGCCTAGGTTTGTTTAGAAAACTTTAGAAAAGCACAACGTTTAAATGAATCGCATGTGCAATTTGCTTCGCGTCTTACAACAAATTTTGAGTACTACTTAAAATTAAGAAAAGTTACCGAATTTGAGACACTGAAACAATTGTTTCAGACAAGATATTCCAAACTCAAGACAAAGAAACAGCAGTACATATAAGTATAAAACAAGATGAAAGTTGGTTGGAAAGTTTCGCCAACGGAGCTTGCAAAATAATGTGATTTGTTTTTTTCTTCCCGTGGAAAACCTTTAAAAAAAGTAACTATGGTTAAGGCTATAGAAATTCGGCGATTCGATTCCTATTCGATTCAAAACCTACAAAATGTGCATCTAAGGTATTCTTCTCAGATGTTCGGAATTTAAATTGTGTATTTTGTAATCAGGCACATTTTTTGGCTAATTGTGAGTCCTATTTAAAATTAAGTGTACAAGAACGGGTTGAATTTGTGAAAAATAAGAAAATTTGCTTTTGTAGTCTAAATCCGCTTTTAGTTTCGAATTGCAAATCAAAGGCTACTTGTTTTTGCAAACGACGCCATCATAAGTCTTAGCATTTTCCGAGAATAAATAGTGCTGAAAGCGAAAGAGAATCATTTCCATCAATAAAAAATAAAAATGTAAAAAGCGCAGCTACACCGAGCTACTCTAACGAAACTGCTGATTTATCGACCTTGAACGCGAATGCAGAAGAATTTGTTTATAATGAAAAGATATTAATGAGTAGCTATCCAAACAAAAAGAATCAAGTACTACTTTCAACTTCAGTATGTTTTCTTATTGATGAGACGGGAAATAAATGAGCATGTTAAATATTTGTTAGATGTTGGAAGTGAATCCAATTTTTTATCTAATGATTTAGTTGGTCTAATGATTAAAAAGAGAAAAAACTAATATTTTAGTTTCAGGAATTAATGATCTATCCTTTACAATAAAACACAAAGTGAATGTTTCAATTTGTAATGAGGATGACTGTTTTATTAGGAATTTGGATTTCCTGGTGTTTCCAAGAATTTCTGCAGGAAAAACTCCTTCGAGTGCTATCGACATTTCAGCGTTAGATTTTTCTAACGTTAAATTAGCAGACAAACGATTCAATATTCCCGAGGGAGCTCAAATGTTGCTGGAAGCTGGAATTTTTTATGAGTTGCTGAAACCAGGCCAAATTCATATTAATAACTCTAATCTTATCCTTCAAAACACTGTTTTTGGATTTGTAGTATCGGTGACAATTCCAACAGAGTCGAAAAATAAGACTCACTGCGGTAATTATGAAGGAAGAAAATAATCTAGATAAAACACTTCGAAAATTTTGGGTAATTGAGAGTGTTGAGATTGAGAAACCCCAAAAGAAAGAAACATTACTTTGTGAAAAAAATTTTGTCAAAAATTTCACACGAGATAAATCTGGTAGATATGTGGTTAAAATGCCTCTAAAAGAGGATCCAAATATCCTCTCATTTCGGCTTAAAATCATTGATGCATGAGCGCGCTTATCCGTGGCAAGTGTCATTAGAAACAACAACAACTAATTAAAAGCAATGATTAATCTTATTGTTCCTATTTATACGCAAATTGTATTTGTGTTTACCCATAATATATCTTGATATAACATTATAAGAAGAAAATGATTTTTTTTCTTTTGTTTGTGAAAATGCTTGTTTCTGTTAAGTAATCATAGGATTTAGAATATATATCAATGAAAATTGTATAAATTTAATAAAAAGCATAAAAATGACAAAAAACGATAATATTTTATGCAAATTTATAAATAAAAAAAATCTAATGAGCGATCATGATATATTTGATATTATTTAAATATTTACATTTGAACTAAGCATAGTTGATGAAATATGAATATGACCTATGTTTTCATGAACTGCATTAAGAGAAGTTTATTATAAAAATGTATTCGAGTAGCGAACGGCCTAGCATTGAACTAGCTACCTGACGATCAGAGCAAAATATAGATCGATATCTTTCTTGGGGACAGTCGATGTCCAGCTTTTAGTTTAGGATTTCAAAATTACAAGGAATAATTTTTTAAAATCTCTCTCGAATAATTGTATACAAAAAATTACTTCATCTTTAGATAATAATAATAAAAGATGCAGGACAGCGTCCATGGTTGAAGCGTTCCGAGACCATTTACCCAGAATTGCTACGAAGTAACCACTGGACTACGCCTGCGACAGCAAACGGCGGCTAAAATAATATTTGAAGCATTTTATCGTTGATAAATTCATTGACAGATCCTGCCATCTAGTGGCGACATTCGCAAATAGCAGTTGGCTTCGTTCTAAAATGTGATGATTGGGGGGGGGGAATATTAGGGATTATTTCCTTGGTTGTTCCATGTGCATTAAATTCTTCGTCCCGATTTCTGAGCAATAATGTAGATTTTATTAGCAAAAAAAAAATTCTTGTTTTCAATTTATATAGAATTCCATTACAAAATTCATGAAATTACACAATAAGCTCAAACCTTTTTTTATCTCTATATTATGCTCTACATAAACTCAAGTTGTTTTTATATCGATATATCTACGATTTCATTCAATTTTTAAATGTTATAAATGGCTTGAAGGTATTGAACAAAAATGTTGGAATTTCGCAGTGAAATCAAGATTTTTTTAACTCAAAAAATATATTTAAAAATTTGTAAAATAATTTTTTTCAAGGAAGAAATATTTCCAAAATTCAATATTTAAGCATTAACTCGTTTTCATTGTATAATATTCTTCCCAAAACATTTTTGATACACTTTTTTCGAAATTTATCAAAATCAGCGGGGAAAAAAGGGAAAAGGGGTTAATAAAGTATTGTAGATAAATAATATTTTTGAAGATATTTTGTGTATATTTTGTAGATAACGTTAATTTTTAAACAAAAAAAATTGACAAAATTAATTTCTGCATAATAATATTAATTCTTCAAAACGGTTTTCTTGCTTCAAAAACGGGTTTTAAAATGTGACTAATTTGTTTTAAAACCCGAATTTTGAAAACCCTATATTCTATTCCAATAAAACATAAAATTTATTTGAAAATTTTAATTGCAATCTTAGTATGTGCTATTTACAATATTTTGCCATAAAATTCAATTATCCGAGGAGTTATCTAAAATTGACCGTTTGAATCAATGGTAAAAAGTTGTAATTTTGCTTGACTACAAGCACAGAAGTATGGAGAGTCGTTCAGGAGAAAGAGGAGCTACAGAAATGAACTAAATCTCCAAAACCTATTGATTAATAGGGACCAAAGATATGCATTCTTTATGCGCAGGAGCTTTTATCTACGAAATTAATGTTACTTCCGAATACATTAAAAATTTTGCGAGCTAAAGACATCCGTTAAATTAAAGTTAATGGCTGATATTAATAGGTTGTTATAGAACCTGTGTCCATCAGGATTACTTCGCACCCATTTATATCTTAAAAATAAAAACGACTGAAAAATAGTGAAAATTTAGTACGGGAAAATATAATTTCATTAGAAATGATCCATTAGAGTTCCAAAATGTAAAACGTAAGACTGCGCCAGTGGTCGAAGAGTTGTTCAATTGAAAGTTGAATCCGAAGTAACCACACGGCCAAGCCTACGCGGTTGCGAGTTGTCATTTTAAGTATATAACCCTTTTTTTTAAAAACTTGGTACATGCTGCCATCTAGGTACAAAAAGTAGAAACAATTAAATCATTTACAATCATATTCTGCTGACAATAAACAATGGTTCTTATTACAATTGTTTAATGAATAATAACTATACTCAATAGCATGGTTGGAAGGGGGAGGAATAGGGAAAAAACTACTGGATGCTCCTACGCCGCTTTGAGTAGGAAAGGGACAGACAGACGAAAATGTTTTGTTTCATCTCACATACGAAGTGAAAATAATTCTATGCTCGATTATTATTTACCTGCTGTGATGCGGAGTTATATTCTTTTAGAAAATGAAACATAGAAGTCTTCTTTTCTTAAATTTGTATCCTCATTATTGTATCTTCGTAGTACTATGTGCCATTATTCAGAACATCGGACAACGTCGTGATATTAACGTACAATGTCTGGAATTAATAAGAGAAGAAAATCCACTACATTTTTACGAATTTTGTGAACATACATGCCGAAATAGAGATTAATACAAGAAATTAATATGATATGTTTAAATAAAAAATCTTAAGCCGTTAAAAAAAATTCTAATTTCACATTTGTAGAAATGTAAATAACTTAATTATTTTACAGTAATTAATCAAACTACTTACCTTATTTCGAAACAGTTCAGCAAAATTGATAATAATAATTCCTCAAAGTCAAAAATTTTGAGAATTCGAAACTTGATTTAAATACAATAACCTTTTGGAGAAACAATTTGTATTGTATTTTTAAAAACACAGCTTGAACTATGACACACTCAATAAACATAAGATATTTTATTTAAACAAACGTTTAGTTTGGAAGCACCACCAGGACTCCTCTGGAATTGCTCAAGCACTTTTGAGCACTATTCAGAAGACGAGGACGCCATGTACTCCAGAACATCCTATTTGGAAAAGTCCTCATACATGACTTAATTTTAGTTGAATTAGGTTTCGAACATAAAATCTTCCAATAATGAAGCCGGGGCAGTATCATTTAGACATCGCAGCCTTTATTGAACATAAAAAATTGGCGGTAAATAAAAAATATGGTTTAAGTTAAATATTATAAGTAATTGGAAAAAGCTCATAATAAAATTATATACAAAAACTATTTCTTTTTTCAAATTGATCATAGACAGAATTTTGGAACTTCTTGAGAATACAAAAATATCCATGTGTGTATTATTGTGTAGGTGACTTTAAGTAAAATTCGTTAAGACACTAACAAGGTGCATTTTTTTGGATAAAGTATTACGCTATATAATGAAATTTAGATTATTATAAACTTATTTTGTTTATAATTTCATATTACTTTCTTTCTTGATATTTGAGATTAGTTATTCTGCATTAAGTTAGCCCAAAACTGCTCTCTTACAAAACAATTGCTAAGTATTTTACTGATTTTAGTAGATATCGATTTTTTGAGAAATTATACATTTTACAGGACAAAATTTTTTCGTTTGATTCTTTGATGATAATGATCGCGTGACCGCTTTACAACAGAAAGAAGGGGTGCAGTAGCTTCGGAGGGTATGGACCCCCGAACACCAAGGCCAGAAGTCTGATTTCTAGCTCATAAGAAGATGACACACACACATTTGCTTGTGCCTCCCCTTTTTACAGAGGGGCACATTCACACAATTCACAGATAGTATACAGAAGAACAATTATTCCCTAACCGGGATTCGAACTCAGAACGCCTAGATCAGTAGGAAGACTCGCTTATTCTGTTTATTCTTTTTAAAACTTTTTTGAACTATAATTTACGAGTTGATTTCAAAATTGTTTTTCTCCCTCGGCTTTACTTTTTAAAAGTTAACTCATTGATAGGCACGTGAAATAAGGATATATTGTTGGTATGTATTTATTCAGATTGTATGAACAACATATTTCAACGATAACCTTCTTGTTGGCCATGATTTAACAACGGTTTTTATTAGTCATATGAATGCATCATAATTGATAGTGTAATTTATCGAGATTTGGCCATAAATTTCTGATAATTTTTTTTAATTATTTTACTTTCTCGTATAAACAGAGAAAGTATAAAGTTGTTTCTTACGGCACTTGCCATGGACAAGCTCGCTGAGGTAGTCAGCTATTTAAGCCGAATGAAGCGTCTCTTGTTTTGTAGTAGCGCCAACAAGGGCCAAGAGTACTACTTTTGCTACTCACTTATCACATCAAGAACGCCAGTACAGTGGCAGTATTGTAATCGTCAATAAATACAAAAGAAAAGGTTTTATTTTATTAAGAAATAATAATTATTAAGACAATGAGTTTTCTATTCAATACTTATTTCTCTAATTTAAGCAACAACAAAACGTTATAAACCAAATCTGAAAATCAAAAACTGAAGTTAGATTTGTTTCCAGCATTTCACATCGATATAAAAACACTTAAAAATAGCAAAATTATGCACCTATTTACATTATTTAGCGATGAATTTTTTAAAGGACTGAAGTTTGTACTTTCCTTCAGTATTTTAATTCGAGAATTACTTGGTTTATAGGAAGATCCATTTGTTTTATTTCACGATCATTCCCAATAATAATGGCAATACCGAAAGCGATTCAGTTATGATATTTATGAACCATTTTTAAAGCGATATAGCTAATAACCCACGCTCAGGTTTGAACTCGCAACCTAGCAACCAGATTAGCAACCAGACTCCGATCGATAACAAAGAACAATCATGAAAGAAAAAAAATGGCACGTAATTTAAAATTGCAATGATGAAAATGTGTTCTTAAGAGGAAAATTTTTTTTTGATGTGATAAACCTATTATACAAATTTTTAAAAAACGCAGGACAGCGTCCGTGGTTGTCTCCCCGACAAGAAGAGATGTTCGAAACCATACGAAGTAACCACTAAACCAAACCTGCGCACCTCAGCTGAACCAAAATAATTTCTTAAGCTTTTTATCAGCTGGCTATTCGTTATCAGTGTTATCTATCTTTTGATATCTATTAGAGAGAGAGAAAAGAGAGAAAGAATAACGCTGGTTGTGTAGAGAATCAAATCTTATAAAAGAAAATGATTCAATAATGGCTGTAGGCAGATAATTCGATGAATGAGTATTTCGAAGTAACTCAACAGATGTAAATCTCTGCCATCTAGCGAAGAAAAATAGAAGTAATTTGAAAAATTTAACTGCCAAAACAAAGGATTACAGTCAGATGAAAAGTAGAATTTAAATATTTGATATATTTTTTAAAAAATAAATACTAATAATTATTAGGGTATCTTTATTAGAGTCATATATTATTAGTGTATTTTCAGTTATGTATCTTTATTATTTATCTAATATTAAGGTGTTTAAATTTACTGAAGAATATTTCGCTCCAGATATATTTATATAAAATATTAGTTTAATATTTAATTAATAATGATGCAAATTAAATGACCCATGCTCTCAGAAATTGCCTCCTTTTGATTTATTCAAATCTCAAAACTTTTTTATGGTTAATTAATATTTTTGAATCTTAATCCCAAGAATAATTGAATTAAAATAAGTGTCTGAATATTTTATCTAAGAAAATTTAAAGAATGAACGATTTTAGACAGTTATTTTTCGCCCTTCATTTATTTTTTGCTTCAAACTTAATAGAAATTCAGTTTTCATTTTTTAAATTCAAAATCAGATGTACTTTTCATCTTGTGATTTGTCTTTTAAAATACATATGAAAATGCCATCAACCTGGCATAGAGGTAGCAGGTCTTCCCTGTGCTCTGGGGAACCAGGTTCGGGAATGGTTGTTCTTCTGTGTTCTATCTGTGAGGCGTGTGAACGTACCCCTGTAAAAAGGAGATGTGCAAGCGAATGTGATGAGTGAGGAACAAAAGTCGTACTCTTGGCCCTAGTTGGTGCTACTACAAAACAAGAGAAGCTTATTAGGCTTAAATCGCTGATTACCTTAGCTTGTCCATGGCAAGTTACATAAGAAATAACAACAACAACAACATATGAGTATTTTCAATCGACTTGAATCAAACTTTGAACAGATCTACAATTTCATAAGCAAAATCAAGCGCCAAGTTCACTTTATCTAAGTCTTTGCATTCTTAAGTTATCACGTTTGCATATCTGCGAATGTACAGGCTTTACATGCCTTTAAATACTGCGTGATTGTGCAATAATGCAAAATTATGTTTCATAAATATCTATGCAATATGTAATGTTATATATCTATGTAATCTCAAAATCTATTACAGTGATATTTAAGAAAATATACAACTGAATATCTCTGAAATAATAAGACTCATTTATAATCTATGAGAAAATTATATACACCGAATTAATTGTTAAATATTCTTTAATGAATTTCTATCCTAATCCGAAATGGTATTAAATGATGATTGGCTCACAACCGCCCAAAATGCCATATTCAATTTCTTCTAATTATTTGAAATATACATGGTACATTTTTAGAAGATACAGCAGCTTCAATTAAACTGAGATGGATATTTTAGCAGAAAGGAATCACAACATGGATATTTACGAAATTCGAAATTTAACTAATGGTAAAACGGTGAAATCATGAAAATATAAAAATACTTTATCGTCATCGATTGTAAGCAAATATACAAAATTTATATAGATAAATATAGATAAGATTTCTTTTAATAAAATTAAGAAACAAGTTAAGTTTAACTAAAGTGTGAAGAAATACTATGAATACTATATATGTGCACGAATGAGGTTTAACTATGATTTATCGTTTATAGTTTATTGCTGTTGTTTCTAATGGCACTTGCGATTTGGACAAGCTTGCTACAAGAGTGCACATTCACACAACTTACTGATGAAATACAGAACCACCATATCCGAAACGGGACTCGAACCCGAGACACCCAGAACATGATAAAGATGAGCTACCCATATGCCAGAGCGCCCGCGCTTGATAATTTAATTTTAGTAGTTTCATTTCTACATTACTCAGGAGGTAAAAAACACGATGTGTCTTTCTTAAGCAGGTATCGCCTTATGGCTTAAACCTCCTTCAACACTATTGCAAAATGTTATGCTTTTGAAATTTGCAGGGTTTTTTAAAAATAATATTTGAATGCAAAACTGTATACAATAAGATATTTAATACTGCCATTATGTGCTGATTCAATAAGGTCACATGTTGAAAAATGTATTTTCCATTTCTTATTGTGATATTTCCAAGTTATCACGAATGTATTTTTTCCCAATTTCTTGCAAAATATAGTTCTATTTATCAGAAAAATTTCTATTACGAAGGTCGTGGTTTAGTTCAGTAATAATTTTACTGGCGCCATCTGGTAATAAAATATAAAACAAAAACAAACAGTTTAAAAATACAATTTTTTTTTTGCTTTAATTTTTTAAAAAACATTTTATCTAATTAAATAAACTATTTACTTAAATAATTTAATTAATTAATTGAATAAATAAAGTCAAACTTTATTAAAATTAATAAATTAAATATTGATTGTTTTTAATAGTTTTTCAGTGATAATAGTTAACAAATTTAAAAAAAAAATTTATTGAAATAACTATTATTTGGAATAAATATTTAGAAATAATAAATAACAAAAATATTTGTTAATAAAAAATATGAATTAGGATTCTCTGTTCACAAGTTATTGGCGGTAATCATTCATGAAAAAAACATTTGTTGAATGTCCCAACTCTTGAACATTGTAAGATCTTCTGCAACTGTAACCTCCCGGTATTTAAATTATCCATCGGCTACATGTGCGCCGAAAAAGAAGGTAGCAGTTTTGTTTACTTTATTACATTCTGTTTTCATTCACATTGAGTGTAATGTTTGTGTGAAAAATGTTGTGTATTGCAATACATATTCATCCAAATATCTTATCTTCTCAGTGTTACATTCGGTATGTTGATGATTCTAATTCAGTTGATACGATTCAAATAGAATGCTTTACCTCCAAATTAGAGTTACAGCTGCTTAAAAATGATGTAATCATTAAAAAAATAAAAATTAGCTCGCCGAAAGATATTTTTATTCCTTCGTCATTATTATCTGATTCCGATTCTTCCATAAACTCAGATTCGACTATCAAATGCCGGACAAAATTGACACCAGCTGGGCAGCCTGTTGCAGAATGCAGCTTTCGATTGCAAATATCTGGAGCCGATAAATTCGACCAGTCGGAATCAGTGCAAAATTTTGATGTAAAGGATTATTTCAAAGAAAGGTTTGAAAGCCGTATCCATTGGAATTTGTCGTGCGCTAGTTGTGGTAATCCTTTGCCCATAAAACCTTTACTCATCGATACAATTAAGGAATATAGCAATTCCGAATTATCTGAGGAATGGTTTTGCCATAGAAAGGATGAACAACCAATTATTCAGCCATCATCGGATATTCTTTACGTAGATGATATTTCCTTTTATTTATATCCCAGACGAAATTCGGATAATAGATGTAACATTACAACTATTCCGCATGAAAAATGTTGCTGCAGTCATGACACTGGAAGTCAAAAAGGTGCCTGTATCAATGATCTAAGTGATTTTTATTCAAATGTTTCTTGTTCAAACTATAATTGCTCAAATAAATCTCCTGAAATCAGAAATAAAACTGATCAAAATGTACAATTTGTGAATAGTTCGGTTATTCCAAACATTCAATTTTCCAATTTGAAGCTAGCAGATTCTTCAGTCAAAAATTGCATACATCATGTTTCGGATGATTGTAAGCCTTTTGTTGGCGATAAAAATGAATACTTGAATAATTCCAAAGCTGTTATTGAATGTCAATCATGTGGAAATGTTCTGACTGCAGAAAAATCCCCACATCCTTTCATTAGGTTTTATTTCGACAAGTTGATGTTCCAAGATCCCTGTAGTAAAAATGACCATTTGGAATATTCTCGTCAAATAACATTGCTCTCATTCTGGAGTTTAGTGAAGAGAAGTCAATCTTCACCATTGCCATCTAGACTCTTCCTCCAAAGCAAAGTAAATATTATTTCCATTTAATTTTTTAAAAGCAAAATACTAATTAGATTTACTAAATTGGGTTCTGCTAAATCAGTTTTTTTTTTTTTTTTTTTTTTTTTTTTTTGGATTGCCTAAATTTTTGTTTTTTTTTTTTTTTATTTCGTAATATCCATTTTTGTTTATTACTGGAGGTCTTAAGATTCTGAAATTGTAAATTTCAAATTTTCTTAATTTTTTAAAAGAACATTAATATATACTATTAATAAAATATTCATTGTTTTAATATTTTTAACTTACTAGTAATGTTTGGAAAAACCAAATAAATAATAAAACTAGCATATATTTCTGAAAATAAATTAGATGGTCAACATTTTCCAAAAAATATATTAATCTTGTTAAAAAAAGATATTTATTTTTTAGACATTGAAATTTGTTCATTCCTTCTTTTTTTAAATCCTAACAATTGCATGCCATTATATTCATATTCTAATGTTTTTGCTATCATTTTTTCTTGTATTTAATTCCTTGGCAAAATTTCTAATTCTGTTTCTCATTCATTACACTAAAATTTTTAGAAAAATTCTAAAAATGGCAGTATAAATAAGGCATGCTTAAGGTACCTTTGCCATCTAATTCTATTTTATAGCTTCCCTTTCTATCTTCTATAATTTAGATCTTTAAAATTCTGTAAAAAAAATCAATGATTTTAAAAAAATTGATACATTTTTCATATTTTTTTATATTTCTCATTTAAGTCTTATATCTCTACGAATGATTTCATAATTGATTTTTACATTCCAGTAAAGGCAAGAAGACATTTACTTAATATTGAAAGCCTTTATCATTTTCTTCCAAAGCTTTAAAATTTGTTTCATAATCATTTTTTATGTGAAAGGCTTCTTTATTTTATTTTATTTTTTAGAATGAAAAATATACAAGGGATTCTTCTTGAGAAAAATATCTGTTAAATTCTTTTTCTAAACCAAGAGAAAAGTATTTTTGTTCCAAGTGGATGTTTATATTTAAGTCTAAATCCTAAATCTTTACCTTTTTCTCTTGAAGGATTTAAATAGTATGCTTAAATAATTGTTTAAATATAGTTTTGCTTCTTACAGTGCTCTTTTTTATATTGTTTATTGACTAGATTTGAATTTTAAATTTTATTAATACATTTTATTTGTAAAATGTAAACATCTCTTACTGTTTTTTAAAGAAATAAATGCTTTCTTAAGCATGCTCTGAAGAAAAGGATTTTCAAATTCAAGAAGGAAGAGTATGTTGCATACTTTCTGTGTAATTCTGCTTGATAAAAAAAAATCCCATTCAGTATAAAGTGTTATTTCAACAAACAATACACAATTTTATTTTCATAAAGATGATTATTTTTTTAAGATGTTCTTTTCTTAGTGCAGTTTTTGGAAAATGGGTGTAATTCTCTCTAATCATTTAGTTCATTTTGAGTACTAATATAGCCAAATTAATCAAATTTTCAAATCAATATGCAATTTTAGCATGATATTAATGAAAAAATATTTCTTCATGATTCAGAAAAATAAGTGTTCTGTACCATTATTTAAGATCACCAAGCCTCAAAAAGAAAAAAAAATCATATTAATTTTATTAAAATTTGAAATTTCACATTGTACAGCACTACTTAAATAGTTTTATTTTTCTTAGCATTCTTCTCTACCTATTTCCATGTAGTTTTAAGGTATATATTTAAATTATGAATTTCCATCTCTCTTTTCATATTGTATTGCTGTTTAACATAAAAAGTAAGATTTTAATCATTGATTAATTTTTAATGACATTCTTTACAATTATAATGATGTTTGTTTTACAAATATTTATATTAATTTTATGAAACAAAAATAAAACACTGCATCCCTAAAGAGATATAAAACAATCTTCTCCATTTATTATCTTCTCAGTTTTCAACTAAAAAGGAATAAAATTAGTAAGGATTTTAAATTTTTCTAACAAAAATAGTTACCGGTTTGATGTTAAAATATGCTTATATATTTATTGTTTTAAAATACTTTGTTTTGTTGGGTTTCTTAATTCTTCCAATTCTTCAATATTTTTATTTTTAATACAGAATCTACGAGTAACTTTCCATATTTTATTGAACTTTTTTCAATACAGGATCTAATTAAGGCCAATTTTTCTGCATTAAGTTTCTACTTACTTGTTTTCTTAAAATAGTCATTTTATCAAATTACTTTCTTAGAAATGTAATTTTCTTTTTGAAATTTATTACTTTATTGGCAATTTTTCTTTTGGCATTATTTGGCAATTTTTCCTTTGTGTCTGGCTTACGTGACAAGTACCACCTTTAGTAATATTGAATAAAATTTTACTTAGAAAAAGTTAGCTGCTTATATAATTTTAATTTTAAATGTTGTCCCTACTAATAATAAAGATGAATATATGTTTGTATATCGTTACGCTCTATTGGCCAGACTAGATTCAAACTAAACAGATCCGGCATAATTATGTACCCACAATTTTTAAAAAAATTATAATTAGAATTTTAATGTATTAAAAATTAAATAAAATGTTGCAATTTTTTCACTATAACTTCTGAAAATATTACAGTATAAAAATGATTTTTGCATTTGTTGTAAATTTTTAAAAATCTCTAATTGATTATGTCAATTTTTGTACTACTTTTTTCTTCCTTTAATTAAAATTTAAAAAATATTTTAATCAATGTATGTTATTGTTGAATAGAAACAAATCTTTTGCATTTTTGCTGCTAATATTTCATTCCTATACACATATATATATTTCTATTGTTGTTGATTAAGTTACGAACTAAATTTCCTTGCAGAATTGAGCAATGCTGATTAGTTTTTAAAGAATATCTTTTTTTAAGCTCTGATGTTTTTTCCTAGATGTGATTGTATGCATAATTATCGCATCTGGATAAGAAATAAGAAAAATACATGTAAGCTGAGCAGAAATAGAAATGTGCAATGTACAGAAAGATATATGGCTTCTAAAACTGTATGAATGAATTTATCTATCAAAATATGAAGTTTAAAAATTTTTAAAGAAGAAAACCATACATTTTTAGGAATTGATTTTATTTTTTTACCGAAGATGGAATGCTTGTTTAAATATTTATGAACTCAAATTCCTTATATGAATTTAACATTAACATGAAATGAATTTAACATTAATGATTTGAAGATTTCTTTTATATCAGCCAATTTAAATCTAAATAATTATAAGAAGTAATAGATTAATTATAGAACACAATTATTAATAAGTATCAATTACAATGATTAAAAATTGCTGAAATATTTTTGCTTTATAGTCATAAGAAGACAAAGCATATTAGTATTTTTGTGTGATTTTCTCGGAACTCTCAGTATACTTAATGCTGTTTTGAGTGCCTTTGAGTTAATTTAATTGAAATTTACTAAGTTATTAACAAGCCATATGATATATATATATTTTATACTAAAAAGTGTGCTTAGCAGCCATTTCAGATGTTAATTGGTGTTATGTTCACAGTTTTCCTATGTTACAAAGATTTCTTTGTTTTAATGCTCTAATAAAATTACAGAATGTTTTTAAAGTGTAAAAAATATAAATTCATCATTCTTTCCATTATCCATTCCATACATTCATTTTAGGCAAAAACTTCATTTGGCAAGCTTACTGAATTGACCAGAAAAAAGTGTTATTTTATTTATATTTACAAAGAGGCTGGTTTGAAAATTTTTAATAAAATTTTCACTATTTTTAATCTGATGACTGACATGTTTTAAAATTTTATTTACTAGTTTCTTTGAAATATTAGTTACTTGAAAACTTTCAACACATTCTTCAATATTTTTACCTTGATTATTGCAAACTGCGAAACATTATTTAATATTAATTTTTGTTAAATAGATTAAGGTTTGCTAAACATTTCAAATAAATATTTTATGTAATTACATCTTAATGTCTTTTTCAAGAAAATATGATCCAAGTTGTATAGATTTATATTATTTTAGATATCTTCTTCCATTTTATTAATTGTGATATGTATTTATTGTTCTAACTTACTACCTATATTTGTATGCATACATATACAATTATATCACAGATCAGAGAAACAGTATTTTAAAAATTGGACCATCTTTTAAAATGTTTCTAAATTGTTTGTTTTTAAAGTTAAACCTAATTTTTATCATTTTTACAGATTCTTAATGCATAAAAAGAGCTTGAAAATCTCTCCGAAGATCTTATTGGTGAAGATATCAAGGATAATTTTTTGAATAACTTGACAATTTCATAAAATTCTGTCTTTTTTTCTCTTTAATTTTTTGTACTAAAAATTATTTTTTTATATCAGTTCAGATGCATATCCAGATTCTAATTTATTACTTAAAAACTTAAAAGAAAATCTATTGTCTGTTTGGAATGACCAATTGATTATATTGATTTTTTTTTATTTTTCAGGAAATAATTTAAATACTGCAATCATTCCTTGAATTTAAAGTCTTTTCAAAGTAAATAAAGGTTAAATGATTGACTTTACTCTGATTAAATATTATATTGAGAAACCAATCACAAAAGTAATTTCAAGAAATTATTTTGAAAAATTAATAATCTTTTTCAAATATAAATTTTTTGATAACATTATTTGTATGCATTAATTAAGTGTATGACATTAGTATTAATGCTTTGCGAATTTCTTAATTTTTTTTCCTCTCTACTTTTTTTAAAATTACTTTTATGTTGCCCAAATATGGGAATTTATTACAAGTATATAAATTATTTAAATTAAAGTACATCAGTTTCCGAAATTCAAAAAATATTATTCACATATATACATAAAAACGCGTATATATACATTGAATTTGTTTTAAGTATATTTAAAACTATTTTACTTATCTAAATAATGTAACATTTATTTAAATTTCATCTTATAAGTGATTATGCTTAATTTAGAAAATTATTATGTTTCTAGTTCAATTATACAATATTTTTTAAAAAATTTAGTTCATATTCTTTAATTTTTGTGTCTATAAATTAGCCTGTCAAATTATTTTCTTGACCTTTAAAATTTTGATTAAAAATTAAAATAATATTATTCAAAAGGAGAAAACAGATTTCAATATTTATATCTAATGAATGGAAATAGATAGTGGCATATTTGAAACATTGTAGAATAAAAGGAAATTCTAAATTTTATTGTGTGCATTCAACATGAGTTGTATTTGTAATGCGACAAACATATTAGATCTAAATCCCCCTCCTTGGGTTCCCCCTTTTCCTCCCCCCTTATGGTTAAAGTGACTGTGAGCTTATTGCTTAAACAACTTATCATTCATGCTCTTGAAGAGTAGTAGACGTAGTTGGTATATACAAGTTGTCTTTTAATTCAGATACTCTGAACATTTTCATAACATTTCTTTGTATACAACCCTGTTCTACGAATTCCTTCTACTAGTTGTAAGTCTGCTTATATAAAGGTGGTTCTTTGTTGCACTTGCAAACAAAATGCCTGCTGTACTGCAACAATGGATTCATTTTCTTTCTACATAGTGGATGCTTCAAAATTCCTTTTCTAAATAACATGTTCATTTTTACTGGGATTATACGAATGCCAGAAATAAATCTTTTAGCTTTCCTCTTGCAAACAATGTATCTGCTCTGGAAGCTGTTGGTCCAAAGACCTGCTTAATAAATCGTTTTGTATTATCTTTGTATCGGAATTTACAGATAGTATCCTGCCTTTAAATATTATGCCAAGAAAAAAAAATCATTGATTTTACTTTTATTGTGGAGTATTTCAAGTGGATCTCAAAAGTGGACTTTATTGAATAAAATCATTTTTAAATGATATTTTTTATTTAAATACCATATTAAAGTGTTAATTTGTTGTAGTTTTTTAAATTTGCTGCTAATTAAGTCGCCAAGTTGGCGTTCTGAGCTATAGTTGGCAAATGATGCGCAATGTGCGTGCGTGTGTGTGTGTGTCTAGTCATCAGTGGCAAAATATCCGAGAAATGATTCAGGATTCTGGCAGCAGTGGAGTGTTTTTTCAGTTTCTAGTAAAATGTTGTAAATGTGTCTCTTTTATTTATTTTACATCGCAACTCGTGGGAGACATGTACAAAAGTCATAGGTCATTCAGAAAGTTAGTTCCCTCGGCAAAATATAACTACATGGAAAGATTTATTGCAAAAGATGCATCAATATTTCAGATGCTTTTCAGCATCCTAATCACCGAAATGCTTGTCATATTGTGGGATAAGTTTTTGTATTCAAGGTTATAAAAGTCTGATTTTTTGTGAAAGGACCTAGTTTCCCCCTACTAGCTCGGAACTCCAAAATGCACAGGGACACTAAAATGCTTATTTACACTGCCTATTTGCGTCCCATTCTGACCTATGCCTGCCAAATCTGGAGTCATGCTGCCAAATCTAATTTTAAATTAATTGAAAGGCAACAAAATAGCATCATTAGAATGATTTGTAAAGCCACCTGGGCTATGCCCAGTAGTGAGATATATAGAGCATTAAATTACCCAACATTTAAACAAACTGTCAAGAAAATAGCTACTAATTTCTTCAATAACTTAGACTCTCATGAAAATCCTGTTTTAAAAGAATTAGAAAAATACAAACCAG
Source organism: Argiope argentata (assembly GCA_026289955.1). Classification (NCBI taxonomy): domain Eukaryota; kingdom Metazoa; phylum Arthropoda; class Arachnida; order Araneae; family Araneidae; genus Argiope; species Argiope argentata. The sequence continues at coordinate 25,676 of JAOUZG010009418.1, forward strand.
ATCTCAAAATCAAACGTCCGAGGAACGTTCTTCTTCTATAAGACTTAACTTTTCAAACTTCTCTGACTTGCACCCCAATTCTCCTTGGTAGACTTAATTCTGATTGGCTCTGAAAAAACCATGGTTTATCCTCAACTCTAAGTAAAATAACGCAAAAATTTTTCTCCTCTTCATCTTCATTAAAAGGATTGTCGGAGCACCCGACCTTTAGAGAAAAGGTCTATCTCCTTAATGATGTGGCTGTTAAAGGCTATTGCTTTTGATATACTACCATGACTTAAGGATTTAACAGAGCGAATTTCAATTTGTTTCTGTAATTTTGGTGAAGCAACGTTCCTGATTGGCTAAGAGTTTGTGACTTTGGCGGATAAGGCTTCCTATTGGCTAAAACTTGGGAGAGGGTGAGGGAGTACGCTGCCGAAAGCGATCAGGGAAATTTTTAACTGTTGTTTCTGACAGGATGAAAATTTGTATAGAAAATTAATATCGGTAGATGGCGCCATGATCTTGAAAAAGGTAGTTTGAGTTAAAGAAGTGCACCTAAAAAGTTAAAGGATGACATTTTTGGGTCTTCTAATTTTGGGATCTGGGTTGTATTTGGGTAGGTTTTTAATGGCCGAGTTATCAATATCATCTAGGTTTTTGAAAAAGGTAGTTGCAATCTTGTTGATAAAACTTTTAAGTGTTGGGTAGTTAATTGCGTGATGAATATCAGTGTTAGAGAAAAATCTTGGTGCTTTACAAATAATTTTGATGATATCATTTTGTTGCTGATAGATTATTTTAAGGTTGCTTTTAGCAGCGTACCCCCACACTGGGCAGGCATAAGTTAATACTGGACGCAAATAGGCTGTGTAAATAAGTAACTTATTATCCCTATTCATTTTTGAGTTCCTTGAGATTATGGGGAAGAATTTTCTTGTTAGCTCTCGGAACTTGTTTTTAATATAAATAAAGTGGGGCCTCCATGTAAGTTTTCTATCTAAAATAATTCCTAGGTATTTGACGTTCTGAGACCACGGTATAAATTCGTTATTAAATTTAAGTTGGGGGAAGTTTTTATTAATACTTCCTTTGTGGAAGATTATTGCTTCAGTTTTATTTGCATTTGTGGCGATTTTCGATTGGGAGAACCAGCCTTCAAGTGTTTTAAGATGTCTATTTAGTGCAATTTGAATAAAGTTGGGGTTTTTATTTTTTGCTAAGACGGCCGTATCGTCGGCAAAGATACATAGCATGGTATTGAACTGCTTGGGTATATCGTTAATATAGAAAAAAATTTTCTCCGGCTACACGTCTGCAGGAATACACAACCCCACTCACCCACCCACAGTATCCTGACTTCCTATTGGCTGCGAACTTCACCCACCACCACCTCTCCCTGGGGAGACTGTTCTGCTCCGCAGAACAGAGTCATTCAACTACTGAACTATGAGACCACACAGTCACTGTTAGTCACCAAAAGCAAAGTCAATTAACTAGTTCTTCCACGACAGGAGTTAGCTTCTACGGAAGCGGGCACTCCTAAACTGCAAGTAAACTGAAAGGACCTAGTATACTGCAGTTGTGTTCAGGTCTTAGTATATGAAAAGTGAATGACAGACAGGAGGTGTAAGTCAATGAGAGTAAAATTTGAATTTAAAAAATTCGGTTGCAGGGCATATGTTGGAGTTGGGTAATTAAATAACATCATGAAACTTCTGCAGCAGATTTTTTGTTGAATTTGCTGTACGAGAGCAAACATTATCATGAAGGGATCACCAACTCAACACTATTGAGTATCCCATCTCTTTTGTTCTGAATTGATTATGTACTTTGACAATTACCTTTGTTTTTTGTGTTTAAAAATTTTATCATGAATCTGACTTTGCAATGTGCAAGAGATGAAATGATTTGCATTTTCGGATTTCATGTCTTTTCCAGGTCTATTTTTTGGCGATATTGGATGCTTATTTTCTGGTTGATCCTTGAATGCTTTTATCTTTTCGCCCGCATTCAATCTCTAATGATTCTTCTATTGCAAATTAGTTTGTATAGTGTTATTTAATAAACGATTTCTTTCAGGTTCGCGATGAAGAGCGTTGTCTTCTGCTGTGGATTCCAAACTCCCCTATCAGCCAGTTCTTGCTGCAAGATTCCTTCGAAAGCATCCCTCAGGAGATCAACTTGAAGATGGAACCTGTGTATAAAGTCCTGTACTTCGTCGGTACTTCCCGCTCCGAAAAGGTCCGCTCATGGCGCCACGATTTTAATGTCGATTACTACCGCGTCAGTGATACAATGGTCAAGACAATCGCCGAAATTTTGGATACTTCGTCCAGCTGTCTTCCCAAAACGACAGAGGCCGGAGATTTCTCTTGTGGCTTTTTGAGGGTGCCCTCTCATTTGTTGCGACAATTATGAGAAACTGGGAAAAGAGACTTCTACATCGACATTTCGCACAGTAATTTATTTCAGAAACATACTCTAGACATAAATGTTTGATGTGTTGTAGTGTATATGTCATAAATTATTTTTATAGTAATGCAATAAATTTTTATACCATTCACAAATGAGCATTATTTTTTATGGAAATTAATTATTTCCAAACTTTGATACAGATAAGAGTTAATTTCTCTAAACTCTCACTTTTTTGGTTCTTGTTTGCTAAAAAAAAGTTATTTATTCGAATTGAACTACGGAATGCTTTAAAAACTTTCCCACTTAATAATTGTAAAAAGAGAAAGTACTTCGAAAATTTCCAACACAAGATTTCGATATATCTTGTTTTATTCGAATGAATTGAAAATCCCATTTTTGGAATTATGTCAATGTCTCTGTGAACAGGATAACGGAAAAATGAAGTTTGGCAGATGAACTTTGATAGGTATCTAAATTAGTGAAAAGACTATCCGATTTTAAACCAAATCGATTAATAGGAAATCTATTTTCCGGCTGATTTAACGCGGTAACTGTAAAACGAAGAAAGTTAGATTGGCAAAATATGGTACGAATATTCAACTCTATTGTTGTTGGCACTTGCCATGGAAAGCCTGTTGATGCATCAGTGGAATTATTCCGAAATAAGCTTCTCTTGTTTGAAGTAGGGCCAAGAGTACAACTTTAGCTACACTCTCATCACATTCGCTTGCACAACCCCTTTTCAGAGGGGGAGGGGCACATTCAAACAAATCGAGATAAAACAGAGGAAGAACAACCAGCTCCGAACGGGATTCGAACCTGGGAAGTCCAGATCACGAAGAAGCCGCGCTACCTCTGTGCTAGGGCGCCAGCTTTACAACATCTATATTAATAATTAAGTAAAACACTAATCTTTTACCAGGGTATCTCGATAGATATTGGCCTATAATTATAAAAATGCTGATTGTTATAATATTGCTCTGTAAAAACTGACAGATTTGATTGCAAAAGACAGAAAAGTTTATTTAATAGTTGGCATGTCAAGAATATTTCGCAGAATATGATTCCTTAGGACAAAAGGACTGTGTAAAATTTTAATTTCACAGTTTTTTCATGAGCTTATTTATTGACTGAAATCAAAATATTTTTATTTGCTTCATTTAAATAATTTGAAATTAAAACTAGGAAATGAATTTTGTGATGAATTAGAGAAATTTTTGTTGAGCAATTCTTTAAGACATTATATAAATTACGAAAATTATTCTGCAGTGCACATACAACTTCAATGCAACAAAAATGTTTTACATTAATTGCAATTTAATTTTCCATTCTAATTTAAAGAGTAACTTTTATGGGTTCTGAAAGAAAATTAGTAAGAGAAAAGTAATACAATGAACAGAACTGTTTAAGGCCTAAATAATAGTAAAATTTAATTTTATATCTATCAAAATCTGAAGTTTTGATAGGTAAATATTTTGCAGGAAAAGCTATTAAGAAACCAAGTTAAATAAAATATATAATTGAAAATGTTAGCGATCATTTTTCCTGGCTAACCTGCTGGTTGCAAAAGGTGGCTAGTTTCTTAAAGGTATTGCTTAGTGAACTATTGTAATATGTATAAACACTCATATTTTTTTTTCCTTTTTATGAATATAAGTAATAGCAATTGTGAAGATAATTCATTCAGAAACATGAGAATATTCAAATATTAGAGGATATGGATTTTCTTGTATCTTACTTTTTATCAAGCGATTTTAATTCTGTTAATTAATTGCTTCTGATTTAAAAAAATCTTAATTTTCTATTAATAATGGAGTTAGTTAACATTTATTGCAAGATATATGAATAAGATAAAATCATGTGTAAGATCAAATCAAATTTTTACAAAATAGCACTAATTTCTGAATTACGTATAGAAAAAAAGCACATTTATAAAAATATCCAGAGGTAAAAATAAAAAAAAAAAGCTACACAAACATGGTTCTCTCTTTTCTTCTTCTTTAGCGCCTCTATGATCGCTGAAGGATTCTGAATTTTCATCGATCTCGGATATTTGAGATCAACAAGTTTTGTCAATAAATTGTCAAAATGAAAGAATCTCAATCCCCCCCCCCATTTTTCGTTGCCAAATTATTGGATTACAAACTATTTTTTTTCTATTTTCTGCCTCTTTTCGATACTCTGAAAATAAATAAAAAAATTTACGTGTTATATGCAGCTGGCCCTGTTCTTGAAAACTCTAAAAATAAAGCTGTGTGTCAGATATGGAACCAAACCCAACAGCGAATCGAACGTCTGTCGGTCTGCAGTTTCCTAAGCTTGTAAATATTACTTCAAAATGCAGTAGCTGAAGTATATGAAATTCGATATCTGAATTTGCAACAACAATTATAGGTTTCTAACCCTTTGCACTCCAATGGCACCTCTGACTCACCATTCAAGATTGTGCATCATTTTGAAGTTTTATTTATTTATTTTTCAAATTTAATTGTTAAAAACGCCTACATAATAATTAAGAGAGGTAGATTAATTTTTCAAAGAAATTCGACTTAAAAGAATTATTAGTATTTATTTTTCATAGCAATAAACAAATTTTTGTATTAGGTGAATAATTTTGCATCTAATTATTTTTGCGGAATGCAAAGGGTTAATTTTGTTTTCAGTTAATTGGAGAAAAAAAATTATAAAAAAAGCGTGTCCCAAATCCGAATTCCGTTTTTGGAACTAAACCACATACCATGGTTAAAAAGATCGCCAATGATTGTGTGATCAGAGATTCTTTAACTAATATTAACCATTACTGTGCAGTTTATAATACTGGAGAGTATGCGAAAAAAATTCTCGCTGGTGATAACCATCGTTGATTGAAAAAAAAAAAAAAAGAGTTCTAAATCATTTTTGCTTTATTTCCATTTTTCCTCTATTTTCTTCGTTTTGCACATTTTGACCACAACTTTTAAACAAATTCCAATATCATTATTTTAGAGAAATAATGAATAGCTTCCTCTTTGTCTCAACTCTTGTCAAAACTGATGACTATAATTCTTGCTTGGAATGCGCTATCGATTATTTATTCACCATTACAATCAAATTCAATTTCATTATTATGATTGATTGTCAGTTTTTGTATGTGTTGTTTGTGAAGTTGTTATTCTCGATGAAGAATGCTAAAGATTTTAGGGTACGTTTCTATTTTATTTTTTTACTAATGTTTGTATTTTTAACCGCTTTATATTTCAATTTATATAACGCTCACAGCTGTGTTGCCTTCAACTCGATTTGTAAAAGTAGGCCGATGGTGTCAAGATTATTCTTCAACAATCATTAAAATTTTTCCACATTTTTGGAAGATGAGTTGATTTGCAATGGAGTCTTGGAAGGGGGTGGTGGATAAAGTAGTTCTACTGAGATATGAATGCATTATTATTAAACTAAGCTTTAACTTAAATCAATCTATACTACTATTATAAATGTGAAAGTTTGGGTGGATTAATGATGGGTTCAATCACGGTTGAAGGAAATTGGATGAAATTTAGCACAGATACAGATTATAGCCTACTGAAGAACATAGGCTACTATGTATTCCGGTTAATTGAGTGGTTAATTTTTTATTAATTAAAAACTAAATTTAACACCAAAAATTTTAAAAAATCAGAAAACATCTGCTTGTGCTTTTTGAATCGTTTGTTTTTATTTTTCCATTTCCGGTATTCTGTTAATATTATCTTATCTAATTATCTTTGTGATTTATTGTAGGATTTCCCGACAGAAAGCCTTTTACATCAGAACAAAAAAAATAAAAAAAAATGTAATCGTTTGGTTTTCTCTTTCCGTTTTTCATTTTAATATTATCTTACTATTCTAAAGGAAGGATTACTAATTTTTTTTTTCTTACGCTGTTCTTGCGTTAATATAATTCTATATATCCTGTTCATTTCTCTTGATTTTTTTTCTTGCTATACATATTCCTTTTGCCTATTCTCATCATTTTCGATTAAATTTTTTAAAGTACCTTTATAGTTTCAAGTACATACTTTTAAGTAGTTTTTTCCCTACTCTAATGATGTTAGACCGGTTATTTCAAATTCATTATTTCAACTCCGGTTCGACCGGTTATTTGAAACGATTCTGTTTATTTTCGTAGTGTATAATAAATTTGAATTTAAACATTTTTTATTAATAGATCTTTTGATTCCTTCAGAAGTGCTTTTGAATAAAAATAAAATAGATGAATTGAAATTAAAATTTTCTAATCTGCATTACGTTACCCTAACTGGTGCTTAAAATTCACGTCTTTGCGTCGCTCCAATTGAAGTTGAAAATTTATGCATGCATTCGGTTTTGATAGCATTTTACATTGTGATTAGACTGTCAGTTCTCACATATACACATCAAAATTTCCATGCGTACGAAGTCGCGGGTAAGAGCTAGTGCTGAATAATTGGCTAAAGCTTTTATACAACACATGTCGATGAACAGTTTTTAAACGAACTTGACATTGTTTTTGGAAAATTGTGTTGAGATGTTAAGGCACTTGTTCAAGTGCAATTATCTTTCATAATTATTATTGTCTTTATTAATGTACTTTTGTTTATGATGGATGTTCGAACAAACATTTGAAGCATCTGGAATATAGATGCAGGGCCATGCTTTATGCATTTAGGGACAATGTTTGCGATTATCCAATCGTTGAACATTTCACTTGTAACGAAAAGTTTTATTGAAAGAAATCTAAATAATGTGCAATTATACCATTGAATCTTATTTAAATAAGTTGAATTTCCTAATTAGAAATGCTAGCAAAATGTATATTTGGTCTGATTTTAACTCTTATCCTGAATATAATTATTTTTCTTAATTACTATTGTTTATTTGTTTCCATTTTTTTAATTATTAGAAATAATAGAATATTTAAATAAAAATGTATTAATTTATATTTTCCTTTTATTTCATTGCTTGAATTTGTAAAATTAACACATCTTAATTTTCTAGTCGTGAAGATTTTGCACTCGTATGTCTTCTCTCAGAATTCAAGATGATTAATCGTTTTGATCTTTTATTGATTTGATTTTAATTAATAAAAGTACCTGTGGAATGTTAAAAAAGATGTAGATTCCTTTTTCAAAGAAACTCTACTTAAAACAATTGTAACGATTTATTTTTTGGCGCAATAAACAAATTCATGTATTAACTGAATAACTATGCATCGAATTACTTTTCCGAGTGCAAAGAGCTATTTTAAAATTAAGAAAGCCTTGAATTTCGCGGTAGTGCCGGAGGAAGTAAGGTTATGTTTGAAGTAACAAACGGCTCTTTTTGCTCGCGATAGATTAAAAACTGGCTTTCTAAAAAGAGAGAGAGAGAATATACTTTTCCTACCAGTTATATGTAAATTTTGAGGAAGAAAATTGCATTCGATTGATCAAAACTTAACCACTTCGCATACAATGACGTGTCTGACACGCGCTTCGAATGACTTAATTTTTATTTTCAAGCCTGCAACTAAGCAACAGAATTTAATTAAATACGCAAAAATCAATTCGAAACGCTTTAATATCACAAATGCTTCATATATAATTTTAAAAAAATTCTAACAATAAATGACCAAAATAGGATGTGTCATTTAATTAGAAAGTTAGATAAATTCATGTGTCAGATGGTTAATCTTAAATTTAGAAGGCTTATACTTATTAACACGCTGCGTACGGATCACGAGATTTCTCGTTTTTAGCTGGCCGAGCGTTGTGGCTGGATCATGATCAAGTTTTTCGGCTAAATCGATGCACAACCACTTGATAACATTCAAATTAGCAAAGAGAGCAAATATTAAAGCAAGATTATGGGCCTATGCTGTCTGAGCACGATTATTTGCCCATAATCGTGCTGTCTCAGCACGATTATGGGCAAAATTATAAAAAAAATCCATCATAACTACTATAACTTAGTTATTTATGAAGTAATAACAGACGGGACACACATCTCGGGATTGGTCCATAATTCGTGACTGGTCCGTAACAGATGGGACGAAAAAAATCGTGAGGGATCCTTAAGTGTTAAAACAAGGTGCTGCTGCAAATCGTGCCGAACACGATAGCACAAGGAGAATAGGCTTTACCAAATATCACACTCTAAAGCGTAATTCAAGTTTGGAAAATAAATAATAGTTAAAAAATTAAAAAAAATTAGTATTTTATACATATATTTAAAAATGCCGGCTCTCTTGCTCAGAGGTAGCTTGTCTTCCTTGTGCTCTGGGAGTCCCGGTTCGGGCATGGTTGCTCTTCTGTGTGCTATCTGTGAGATATGTGACTGTGCCCTCCTGTAAAAAGAAGCTGTGCAAGCGAAAGCGTGATAAGTGTGTAGCTAAGTCGTACTCTCTTGGCCCTAGTTGGCGCTACTTCGAAAACAAGATACGCTCATTAGGCATAAATCTACTGATGCTTTCATCAGCGGGGCTTATACAATGGCAAGTGCCATAGGTAGCAACAACAACAACATATTTAAAAATTCTTATTGTAAATATAATATCAAATGCAAATTAAAAATGTACGTATATGCTACTGCTTACCAAGAATGTTTCTATGGAGTTTAAAAATGTGCGGGCCCTGGAACCGCCACTGATTATCTGTTTAAAGATTACACCCTGCTACTATTCGATTTATCTCTCGAATTGTGCGGTAGAGGAAGCTTTAATAAGGGAGGAAAGCCGAATTTCTATTTACCAAAAATTCTTATCAATCAATCAAACAATCAACAATAACAAAAATAATTATGTTTTGAAATGTCTAATACATTTTTTAGAATTGCTAGAAACTGAATGAGAATACGAAACAATTTTATATTTATCATTCCCATTTTATTATGCATATTTTTATTACTTTTTGAGACTAGAATGAATTTATTTGGTTTGAAATTCGAATAACCAAGGAAAAAAACCTTGATTTGCACTTTTTTTCACCTATAATAATTAGGTAAAAAAAGTTTTTTAAAAAAGTTAAACATTGGTCCAGACTTTGATTCAGAATGTCAAGATCTTAAAGTCAATAATCATTCAATCACAGCAATTAATTTGATATTTATTAATTAATCAAATAACTTCTTTACTATTAAATCTTATTAAATCCAAAATAAATATAAATATCAAAAAAATTAAATATATTTTCATTTACTAAAGCTTAGTTATATCTTCTTATTTTTTAAAGCAGTATATAAATTATAATAGAATATATATATACACTGAAGTGACAAAAGTCATGGGATAGCAATATGCAAATATACAGATGGCAGTAGTATCGCAGCGAAAAAGTTTAAATGCGCAGTTCGTTTTCCAGAGCTTTCATTTGTGTTCAAGTTATTCATGTGAAGAGGTTTTTCGTGATTTATCGCGGCACGACGAGAATGAACAGACTTTGAACGTGGAATGTTAGTTGGAGCTAGACGCATGGGTCATTCCATTGCGGATATCGTTAGTGAATTCAACATTCCGAGATCCACAGTATAAAGAGTATGAAATTTCAGGCATCACATCCATCATGGACAGCGCCGTGGGCGACCACCTGCACTTAACGACCGAGACCGCCGGCGTCTGTGTAGAATGGTCAGTGTTAATAGACACGCTACACTTCGTCAAATAACTGCAGGAATCAATGTAGGACGTACGAGGGACGTGTCCGATAGGACGGTGCGGCGAAATTTGTCTTCCTTGGGCTATGACAGCAGAAGACCGATTCGAGTGCCTTTACTGACAGCACGACATCGCCTGCAGCGACTCTCCTGGGCTCGTAAGCATATCGACTGGTCCCTAAACGAGTGGAAAACCGTGGCGTGATCAAATGAGTCACGATTTCAGTTGTTACGAGCTGTTGGTAGAGTTCGAGTGTGGCCCAGACCCCACGAAGCCCTGGACCCAAACTGTCAGCAAGGCACTCTTCAAGCTGGTGGTGGCTGCATAATGGTGTGAGCTGTTTTTACATGGCATGGACTCGGTCCTCTGGTGCAACTGAACCGATCATTGACTGGAAATGGTTATGTTCAGCTGCTTGCAGCCATTCATGGACTTCACGTACCCACACAACGATGGGATTTTTACGGATGACAATGCGCCATGTCACCAGGCCAGAACTGTTCGCGATTGGTTTGAAAAACATTCTGGAAAATTCCAGCGCATGATCTGGCCACCTAGATCGCCCGATATGAATCCCATCGAGCATTTATGGGACATCATCGAAAGGTCCGTTCGTGCCCAAACTCCGGCACCATCCACAATTTCACAATTATGGATGTCTATACAGACAGCATGTCTCATTATTCCTGCGGAGGATTTCCAACGATTTGTGGACTCCATGACACGTCGAGATGTTGCACTTCGCCGGGCAAAAGGAGGACCGACACGATATTAACAGTCATCCCATGACTTTTGTCACTTCAGTGTGTGTGTATATATATATATATATATAACAATGCAATAAGTCCAGTTTGTGAACTAGATGCTTAATACATTTACTTTTCATATTCGAAAAGCTTTTTTTAATTTTCGCTTGCTTAAAATGAAGTATTTCAATAAACGAGTAAGTTTTTTCCCGTTATAAAATAACTATTAGTTGGCTTATTTATTAAATAAAAGCTAAATAAATTCTAATTTAAAAAAACCCTTTCATCTAACCAGAATCCAAATAATTGAGAAAGATAATGTTACTTTAGTTGGCTAGTTATACAAACCATTATAGAAAACCATGAACCAACCAAATCAATCACCAAGAACCCCCTCCCCCCCAAAAAAGGGTACACACACACCATGAAATGTCTAATATATAAATTTGTGCAATAAATTTTGCTTTGAAAGCGCTACTCAAAGATTTGAAACTAAGAGTTGCTTTCGGAAATAAAAGAAATTTCATGATTTGTCCTGAAATAATTATTGATTTACGAATGAAGAAAATCTTGACATTCTTGTCAAATATAAAATTATAGCATTAGTAACAGTTTAACGTTCCGATTTTAAGCAATGAGATTTATAATCAAATTTTAATATTTCCAACTTAATCCATCCATTAGTAGTTGCATAAAAAAGACATTTTAAGAAGAACTTAAGGCGACCAGGGACCTTTAAAATGACTTTTTGCAATTTTCACATCAATTTGAAATTTCACAGGCATTAAGAGTAACACTATAAGAGATGACACGCAAAATTTTAAAAGCATTATGTTAATTTATTTATGAGTTAAGGGGATTAATATAATATTAGCGAAAAATAACGTTAATGAAAAATGTTCCAGGCACTCGAAATTTGTTCGAAATCACTCCAATTTTTATTATTACTTTCTCTAACACTTTTGAAACAAAAGTTGGGATTAATCTTGAAGTTTCAGCACGAAATGTGAAAATTAACCGATATAATAAAACTATTGATTCTTTTAAAAAGTTCAAGTAGTTTTGAGTTAATACATTGAGTTCGAAATATCAAAATTTACCATACTTCTAGTACTAGAACATCCCAACATTTGTTTCAAAAGGGTTTGAGTGAGTAATTTATAAAAATGGGAGTGCTTTCAAACAAATTTGGAGCGCCTGGAATATTTTCTATTAACGTTATTCATCGCTAATATTATATTACATTTACCCCACTAACTCATAAATAAATTAATATAATGCTTTAAAATATTGTGTGTCATCTCCTATAGTGTTACTCTTAATGTCTGTAAAATTTCAAATTGCTAAGGTAAAAATTGCAAAAATTCATTTTAAAGGTCCCTGGTCACCTTAAATTATGGTATGCAACTGCTTATAAGGTTTTCGTCCAAATAACGTCCAAAAGAATAATAAAAATTTCCCTGCTTTATTTTTACGATAAAGATTTCATTTGACAACACAAATTAGTTACAAAATATAAAAACAATCGATAGATTCTTTCAATCCGTCAGTGTTGATCGTGCTATTATCTGCAGGCGATAGCAATGACGAAAAAAGATAAGAACTTTCAACTTCTCAATTGAAAGCGGGAAAGGTGGTTACAACCTTTTTTCCACATTTCTTCGAGGAAAAAAAAAACGAGCTCGAGTTTTTAAAATGGATTCGATGTTTTCATGCTAGGGGGATTGTTAATGTTGATAAAGGTTCGCACTAAAACGATACTGGGTTCATTGTTAGATTACATGATATTATGAAAAATCAATTCTTTAGAAAATTCCCTTAATACACATACCCTGCATAAGCACCAAAGCTATATTTCATCAGTAAATTTTTCCGAAAAACAAATTAATATTTAGAGAAGGAATAAAATTGTATAAACAAGTAATAAAAAAATTAAGTCCATTCCTACTTGGGTCAACAAAGGAACATTTTATTTTACTCACTTTTTATTAATTTATTACAATTAATATAAATAATTGATCAAAAAATTGATTTTTGCAATAATTGTACTCGCATTCTTCACCTTCACTTGAAAAATACTAAAATCCTTGCATTTTGCCGAATGAGCTACTGCCTATTGATTTTAACTTTAAATAATTTTAGCAATTGGTAATGAAAGTATTAAATTTTAATTAATATTTGAAAAACCTGTATTGTCATCCACTACAAATTAAAAAAATGTATTTAAACTTAAGAGGATGAATAAAAAGTATTTTATTAAGGATTTAAAAGTTTGAACAAAATATATAAGCAGAGTGTGAACTAATGGTAGGAATTGACCCCCCCCCCCAAATTACGCGGATTAAAGGTCAAAATATATATAATGGGTTTGAAATGTGCGATGAGAATTTAAATAATTCGGTGCAGTTTTAATTATTTACTAAAAATAATCCAAATTATTCAGAAAGGTAAATGCTATTTATAAAATGGCAAACATCATAGAAACGTTTCTAGAAGGAATTGATTATGAGCTAGCTGACATCGTTTTCATTTCCACTTTTTGGAGAACTATAGACCGAGATAATACTTAAAACTTAGTGATGTACAAAAGCGGTACATCAGCAACTGGTATTAATACATCAATTATTAGAAACTTCAAACAGCTTTAACAATTAATGTCGCATTTCGTTTTCAACTATTTTTTGTAATCAATGTAAAATTTCAATCAAATGAAAATTTCAAAGTCTTATTTCATAATTGAAATTGTTGACTTCTTGTACAAGATGAAGCAATATAATTTCGCATAAAGTCATTGGTGATTTTAGCTTTATTTTGATAAAAAAAAAGCCTTATAGTTCATCTAGAACTTTAACTTTGCTCCATTTTCAAAGCCAACTTATTAGCTATGCACTCCTGCCTCTATCCAATTTCCATTGGGTGATGAAAAATAAGTGCCCTTTACACATTATAATTACTCCTTAAATATTTCTCTAAAAAGGTAAGTCAAAGTTTTGCCGATTTTATTTTGTCCCAATACCAATGATCGACTACTTGAATATTGATTTCCTATCCTTTACCCGTCACAATTGAAAAAAAACCTTTATAACTGATAGATTAACAGGTAAGCACCATACACCATGGTGAGCCAGGTAATTATGTTGAATAATTTAAAAGAATAAGGCTGTTTATTTTGTAGCTTCAAAGAATTATCGTAAGTAGGAAAAAAAAAGCAAGTACCAGGACAAGATACCAATTTTAGAAGGGGGGATATGAAGAGAAAAGCTGGAAACCTGGATGCTGCGAAAAGCGCTGTTGCAAATCTAACAGCAGTGTGGAATAAAGAATACTAAGCATTTCTTGAATGAAAAAGTAATCGAAAAGCTACACAGTAGCAGGAAACTAGGCCTGGAAAGTGATGACTAAATATGAGGAGAAAACGTCTTTGCGGATTAATAAGTTATTTAAAATTTGGTTCCATTTACCACCTTCATAAGAGCACTCGGCTTCAACAAACCGATTCAGATATTTCCTTTTCTAGTCATTTTTGAAAAAGCAAAGTGTCCAACATTTCAATGACAAACAGGCTTCCATATTTAAGCGCATTGCTGAAAATGATTCTTAGTAGGGCTGCAGTAACAAAAGAGCATATGGCTGCTTAGTTCCCACGAATGAGAGACTACACAAACTGGGTGACAACGTTGACAAAATGGCACAGAATTTTCTCTAAATCCTAAGGACACGAAATTATTGGTTTTAGAAGATGAAAAGCTGATATATTTCATTGATTAAAAGCAAAAACTTTGAACTGCGTTAGTACAGCTAATGACCTAGGTGAATTAGCTGCATCAATGGTTTTTAAAAACGTAAGGGCACATAACCTTATTACGGAAAATATTCCAGATGGTTGGTGGAGGGGCATGTTTAAGTGAAAGTTTCAATTCATTCCATGAATATTCCTGAGACATTCTATTCTCGACTTGACCAAACGGGGTTACTAGTCCTGTAATATTTCCTACCCGATATCAACGGATATCTGTCGTTATCTGGAAAAATCGCTTATGGAACGCGTGAATAATCCAGAGTAATCGAGAAAAAAACTTCTCCCTTAAGGAGTGGGTCTTCCCTGAGTAAAATTACCCCTTTTGTAGTTGCAAATGGTTTTGTGAAGTATGGACTCATCCTCCGAGACATTAGGGCCCTATTTATTTATTTTTTACTAAAAACACCTTAAATACTGGTTGAGATCTTTGTTTCGAGTTCAAAATATTCCAAGTTCCTTAGGCAGTTGACAGGCCTAGAAGATAATCTGAAGTTCAGGAATCAAGAGGAACCGAGAAAATTGAAGTTATCATTTCGAAATGCTGAAGATACGCGCAAAACGAGTTACTATCAATGAAATTCGACCAAATCATCTCAAGCCAATATTTGTTGCAAAGGAGCCCCCAGGTGGATGTTGCTTCAATCAACTGTTTATCGGCACTTGTTAAGGCAAAACCATAGTACATGTTCTGTTCGATTCTCCTTAAAGAGGCAATACATTTACTAAACCACTTCCAGGCAGCATTGTCTAAAGTTCGCGAAAAGAACAACTCGAAGCGTTACAGAATTTAAGAGCAGTTGAATAAAAATTGCGTGTAAAGGTAGAAAAGCAAGTAAGAGGACAGTTGTATCAAAGAGAGCACAAGGAAAGATTCGATTTCAAAAAAAAAAAAAAAATGCAAAGATACAAATGAGCCAAAGTCAAAAATACTGGAAGCCTCCAGTAAAGAGGAAGACTGGGAACCACAGGAGCGTCCTAATCAGCGTGTGCAAATCTTTATAGATTGAAAAAGATAAAAATTTGTCTATGGATGAAAATTGAAATACAATTGCATAAAGGTCTTCGATTCTTGAAAATCCATCCAATTTCACTTCGCCGATAGAAGTGTGCAGTACGATAAATCAATTCTAAATGTAGAAAAGATGAGACGTAAACTATGAAAGGACAAGAAAAAAAAAAATGGGCGAAGCTTCAGAAGAGTAAACAATGAGTAAAGGTAATTATCACTGCCACAAAAGGGGGCAATCAAGGCTTGTGAGGATTCCAGAACGCGACTACTAGTCCTCACAAAGCTTGCAACTGAAATTCGTTAATTTAAAATTGACGAGGATGAGATTTGAAGAATCGCGCATAATTAACAACGACAAAACATCTGGATTCTTATTCCGAATATTGAAGAATTTTATCTTTCATTTATCTCAATATCGATCGAAATGTACTGAAGTATACTTGTTAATTTAAGAAATTGATTGTTAGTTTCCTTGCTCAGACTGTTTTACAATATAAGTTATTACCTGCGCTTCAATCCCCTTACAGTTGTGCCATTAACCAAGTTTTCCAATATAGGCATTTTATTTGAAATTGATATCCTATTGATAGAATATCAATCAACCCACTCCTTTCCTTGTTAGAAATTAGTGTTCTAGCATCAATGAGGTAGATCCATTGTTGACGAGTAGAAATTGTAAGGGAACAACTTATCAATTTTTGGCTCAAAATAAATGGTACTTTAGCCACTTAGAAATGTAAAGGTATATGAAGAATGATTAAATTCATCCTTATATTTCCAAGTAAATTGGAAAAAGCTTCAAAAATGTTGTTAAGATGCCGATAACTGGTGTCTATCTTATCTAACAAAATGCATAGCAAAAATTAAAACAGAGGCAAGCTAAGTTAAAGAATCAAATTTATTAAACACATTTACCGCTTTACAAGACAATTTATATCAAAAATCGATTCCATGCTTAGAAATGTGAAGATTAAGCATTTAAATAATTACATTAAACACAAGATTCAATAGAAAATAATCGTAAACTCAATATCTAATAGTTATCTAGAAATAAAAGTTCAAAAAGGAAATTGAGCAAATTTTATACAAAAACAACAAACATCAAATCTTAAAGATTAAGTGAATAAACAACAATAGTTGAAGTTATTAAGCATAACAAATATACATAACAGCAAAACCATTCGTAGCAAGAGATTTTCCATTTTAAAGAACCGTTTATATTCTTGCAGACAGGTGTTCATGAAGAATTTTATAGAAATTCTTTTCAAAACTTGCCATATTCGAATTTCACAGCCAAAGCAAACTTTGTGCATTTCGAACAATACTAGTAAATTTGGAGACCACATTAAGAATATTTTTTTTCTTCAGCACAAGCACGGATGTGCTAATTTTAAGGGAATTTTAACCACAATGACATACGTTTATATATAAACAAAATGAAACCCGTTTATACACAAAACCTGCTAATCTTTTAGAATTCCGTTTCCATCTACATTTTTCGTCTGTGCATGATCGCAACTTTTAAATGTATGAAATTTAGAAAGCAGTTCATCGATTAACAATTTGCACCATACAAGATTAATACACTTGAACTATTCATTTAAACTTACAAGAACCTTGCAAGTCGGCTAATTTGATTAGAAGACAATTAAGGAAGAATTAGCCGGACAAACCTCAGCTGCCAATTAACAGTTAGATACGATTTATTATATGTGTAAACTAAATAGATCTGCTTTAGTATTAATTACGTAGACATTTCACATATTGTCCAGTAGGGAAGCATATTGAAAAGACAAGACTAAAATTATTCCCCTTTCAGAATTTAAATGACAAAACAATCTAAGTTAGTTCCATTAATAAAACATTATCTTAGTAAAGGCACAAGTATACATAGCACTTGTAGATGTACTCTGCTAAAGGAACTCATTACAAAAGATGAGCCTATTATGATTACAAACTACATAGAAACACTTTGCTTAGTTTAAATACAAACTTATCCCAGCAGGATGTAAATTCGAAATTCTTCAACTATGAACATTTTGCATATTTATACCATAAAAGATTTCTTCCGAAGATTCAATTGATAAAGATAAAAAATGCATTACTTAATAACCTTATTTTATAAAATAGTCCGGGAATTTTATAATTGCAGTATTTTAAGAACAGTTTCAATTAATTTAGAAAGGCTGGATGGTGCATTTTATAAGCAATAATTTTGCTCTATATGAACTTGAAGGAACCGAGAGATATTTGAGCAATTAAACGAGGAAATTAATATCTTGCAGCTGCAATTAGAGATAAAAGCGGATATTTCTGTCGCTTTATTAGTATTTAATGTTTCCCTTGCAATTTGTTAAATTTAAATTCTTCGTAAAAATTGCTTAATTTTCAGAGACCTTGGCTACCAATTAACATTTCAATATATTGCAATATTTAGAAACCGAATAGCAGGAATTTAACCATTGATGAAAACTTTTGGTTTTAGTAGCAGACATTTCAGTTCTTTGTACAGACATGGCATTCAACCGACTTGAAGATGTTGTCCCATTTCTAGCGAGTTCATCGCAAGCATACCCTCTAATAGAGAAGCAATATCCATGTTTGTGGCGGCAAGCAATTACATATTGATACCAAGCGCAATAGAATACGATGCCCCAACTCTGAATTCTACGATTTAGACCCAATTTTAAGCTGAAATCGTTGGGAAATATTAATGAATACATAATTCTCACCTTTAAGTTGTTAGCACTTAGGTTCCCTACTTTAAGGATGAATAGCCTATTAGAATAAATGTTTAGCAATTTTAAAAGAACAATGTTTTACTGGATGGATATATTGTGCAATGTATTCAAGGGAAGTTTATAAATTAGTATCGAGAATGCTTCCGATTTTCATTTTGCAACTAGCGTTCTTCCGAATTTAAGACACCAGTAAAACTGACGGCATTTTTATCGCGATGGTCGATTTACAGAACTACCGATGCGATTCTGTACCGCTAAATAACTTATGTATAAACATTTTGAAATGTAGATGCTTGACAAGCTATTCATCTTGTTAGTATTGGCTCCCCGAATTTAAGTTGCCTATTCACTTTTAGGTTTTAAATTCCAATGCAATTCGATTTCGATGGTGATCAGGCATCGAATTCAAAAGTTTCCTTCCGGAATTTAGAGGACTGTCAGTGATTGGCTAGCACAACCACTGACAGTCTTCCCTAACAAGCTAAAGTTCTAAAATTTCGAAGTCATCACGGAATTAAAATCCTAAATCAATTCTATCTGGACAATTTAAGATGAAATTAGAAAATTGAATGATATTTATTGAAATTCTTAACAAATAGATACTTTGTAAACGTTTGAATTTACTCTTAACCGATAAGGAAGAACTCTCAATATACATTTCTAAATAGATTGGAAGATTAATGATTAAGTTGAAATTAAATATCAAAATCCTAGTTTTGCTTGGTGCCCTAAATTACAGAAAACTTCATCCCCGGCTCTTCAGCTTTTATCTTGGTACCATTTTAAACCCAAATAGAACACTATTTAATTTGTTTACCCACCGAAAGGACTGGAAATAAATATCCATCGTGAATCTAACCGATTTGTTTGAAACTAAGAATTACCACGCAATACGACAATTCACCAAGATTTATCACGTCTAAGTAGTTTTAAAATTTAATAAGTACTTTAGGCTTGGCTATAGAAACCGCAGCGACATCAGTGGACATGTATCATACAGTGAATAAGATTAGAAGCTACTCGAAGCAATTTTTTTTTTGTCTATTTAGAATCACGAAAAATCTGCAAAGTGGGGACAAATTTACAGCTGGCGGATACTGTATATAGAGAAAACTAGTTTTACAAAACAGATGAATTCTAGACATTTCTTCCAGAACGCAAATTATATAATTGCTCTAATTATACGATATTGCTGCAAGAGTTGCATACTATGTTTAGAAATTTTAAACGTTCTATCTGATCTATATGAACCAGATAAGTCATAACGTAACGAACTATCACAAATTAAAAATTTGGCATTATTAACACAGCACTCTAAAATAATGTACCATGAATTTGATCCATTTAAAAATCAACTAGGGAAAGGTGATGCAGCGTTATATAATAATTGAATCGTTATTATAACTAAGAAAATGTTTAAGAGTTTTAAAGTTTAATATTTAGGGGGAACTGATTTGAACTTCCAAGAGCTTCTGCTCAAACGACCGAAACTAGAATTGTTTGAAGCGTTTTGATCCGATGCTGGCCAGACATCAGGATCAAATTCTTCGATTGAAGGCGGTCCATTAACTTGCCGGCACAGCTATGGCCCGTCTTCAGTTAAAACACATTTAACCTAAATCTATTCTATTAATATCGTTCTACTTCTTAAGGTTGTCAAGGATATAGTAAAATGTGGAAATTTTTAATCCAAGATTAATCTCGAAATGGTTCAAGAGTTCAAATTTGTATCCATACAAGACAGGAGTTTAGAGATATGACCTCATCTGGTTCATATGTTTCGGATGCAAATTAATTTAATATTCAAGGAAGAGTCTCCTCAAACTCGGTGGTCAAATTCAGTCTTAATTAAGCTTCAATACATCTTAGGGAAATAGATTTAAAATATTTTCGTTCAAGTATTTAAAACACGCAACTTAACATCAGTTAAGGCAGTAATTTAATGTCTATTGAAAGAGAAAAATTCTCAAATCTAAAGGAAATTAAGGATCGTTTCGGAGAACAGCCTTTAATCGCAATTATCCAGTATGTATAGAAAGATTAAAACCGTTAAGATCCTGAGAAAAAATTTTTTCTAACTAATGATAAACAGTACTAGGCGAGGCTAATTGAACGATTTTCTAAAAGTAAAAATCACCAATTCAAGTTATTACAATTCCACCAATTTTAAATTTACCCTACACATGCTGGAATTTTCAATTTGTTCCGATATTCGACGTATATATTTAGGGAAGTTTTTAAAAGCGTTCAGGATTTCGCCAGTCCTACAAAAATATATAGTTGAAATGTTAAAGATGTTTTTCCCACTTAGTTTCCCATTAAAATTATAAAACGGAAATCATTGCTGCATTTTACCGACACTGAAATAAGCCAATGCCTCTGAAAATAAACAAGATATTTTTACTATAAAAGTGGGAGTTAAAATTGGAAAAGAGCATATTTAAACATGAAATGGGTCCGAGGCTAGAATTCAACAACGCGAATAGACTGTATAGACTCAAACTTGTATTATTTGAAGCCTTAACTAACCTATTAAAAATACCGGATATTTAATTTTATCAAATAAAAATCTTGACAATTTCACGACATTTAACTATACACCATCCAGACTGGAAATGAAAATAAATATTAATGTAAAATTAAATTTAATACACACTATTGAAATTACAAGTAGAATATTAATCCTGTGTTATCCGATATACAACATAAAACAATGTTTATACAATGTTTGGACGAAATAACAGTATCTTCAAGGACGGGATCTGCTAACAGTTTCAAATGGTATAGGATATTTACAAATTTTAAATTAAACCTACAAAAAGTTAACAGAGATTAAAATGGTAAGGAAACTTCAAGTTTCAAAATATTATCCTTTTATTGAATCGTTGAAGTGAATTATCCTCAATCTAGAAAAGGTTTGATATAAATAGTGTACTGGTGCACAGGCACGCGCATGAAAATTAGGAGCCAGACTGTTTCATGTATAGCCAAGAAGTTAGAAAAGTATCATTAAAATTGCTTGTCACAAAAAGAAATATTTGATTCGAGTTGAAGATCTAAACATACAACCGATATTTAATTGTAGTTTTAGATTCAAATGAAACGGACTGTTCTAGATTTAAATTTATAAAGTGACGTATTGCAACTAACTGGATGACAAATTAATTCATCTGCGGGAAACGAGAAGTTTAATTGGCGCATCGAATTACTTAGTTGAAGATTTAGAATTAAAAATTAAAGTATCAAAAAACTTTAAAGTGATATTCATGTTTAAACCTTAAATACTTTTATTAGAGGAATTAACAGATCTCTCAAATAGGAAGTGTCATCCAATTAGGTAGTAAGTACATTCGTAGGTCAAGCGGCTATTTTAGAAAAGCTATTCAAAATTGAGACCTGTGGATGTACCATTTACGAAATTTCACTATTTTAGAACCGACAGTTTGTTTCCATTAAAACTGTACGAGTATTAAGTAATCAATTCATTCTTGAATATTTCATTAAATACACGATTAAATCCGTATAGGTGGAGAAAGTGATTAATTTAACTAGGAATCTTGCCGACCATTGCTATTCCAGATAAAATTTTAACTTGGAAGAATTCGTTTAAGTTACTATGGCATAATCTGGTACAAATATTCCGGTAAACTTTCTCAAATAATTCTGCAAATGACAAGTTTCGAATTTAATGTGGCGAAAAGTTTGAAAAATTCTCGATTTAGAGGGAACCCTTAAGACATTATAAACGATTATTGAACTAAATAATTTGAGCCTGTAAATTTGTATATTTCCTCGGTTTATTATTCACGAACCTTCAAAATACTACATCCAAAAATATACAATTTTAAGACGGCTAAATGATTTACATTGAATGGTTGATTTGTTAAACGTTCCGCTTTCAATAGAGCTCTGGTCAGAGGAAAGGTCAAGATGCGATAGATTTCTGCAATTCTTTTCTTGGAGAAGGGAAAAATGCCCTATATTTTTAGTATTGATTATAAACGCACGTTTTTTTTAATCTATCACGAGCGCAAAAATTAAAATCCGTTTCCGTATCTATGACTTAAAGAATATTTCCACCTCCGCGTTTGAGAATGTGTCAATTTAGCTTTCAATAGTTGAAATTTATCCTCAACCGATATCAATCTTTGAAGTATAAATCACACTTAATTGGTTCAAACCCTTTCACACACTACAACAGCATTCATTCCATTATAAATATAATTACAATCCATTTAATGCCCCATAATTTAGCGACTACTCCCTGCATTCTCTAAACCCATTTTATTAACACGTCGAATATTGGTTCCCCGGGGACCGATACTTTCCGCTTAGACCGCCGGTCCCAAACAGCCTAGTCGGAAAGTAAACAGGGACCAGCATATAATACGACGTGTTAACCCCTAGACTAACTTGACCCAATCTCCAGATCTCAATCACTTTATCCATCCATAATGAACCAAATAAGTGCAATTTATGCTTTTCCTGTTGATATTTAATCCCATTAACTGAACTCTTTCCAAATCCAACCCATTGTTAAATTCAGGATCCCAAAACTAATATATGACGATTTACTCGACTAAGAAATGGAACGATGAGAGATATGGTATAATTAGATCCAATACCGCGAATTATTCCATTTCATCCTTTTGCTAATTGTGAACCTCTTTCTTCTCATTCTTTTGTGAAATGAAGGCTTTCCGAGGCATGCACGAAAAGGTTTTCGAATCGGAGGATGAATCTGAGCACGCTTAATGAGTGCATTTAGTTATTTTTCTTTCAAAGAATTGTAAATAAAGAGTCGTTCATCGATGAAAGATTTAGCTTTATACAATTGCCAAGGTTTAAGTACTCGCGCAATTTATCAAAGATGCGGTTTTAAATTTAGTATCTTGTAGATCTGAACATTCTATTCCATTTAATCTTTGGAGGCAAGTTTTTGGACAAGCGTGTTCAAATGTATTGGTTCGACAAGGATCTTAGCAATGGAGACCGAAATTCAGGAAATTATTTAAGTTAATCCATTAACTTTGCGATGTAGATTGCCTACTATTTAGACGACATTTGGATCATTTACAGTTACAATTCCTGTCAGAAGAGGCGCATTGAAGATTTTAAATCAATACCAAGGGTTTTTTAAATTTTAAATGTTATGCTTCGTTGCATGTTTACAATTTAAAGATCAGTGCGTTTATTGTATATTAAGGGTTTATTAAATTGGAACTCAAGAGGGTAAAATGCTCATTACCTAAAGTTTATGGAAATCAGTTTACCGCGAGTGAGTCAACTATAATAGAACTGGAATAGCAACACGTTGAGCAAATATCAATGGATTACTTAATCCTGTAATCGGCATTTCGACCACTGAAGTACCTAAATAATTTTCAATAATTCGGGAGGTATGGAAGTTGCTACTAACTGCTCCTTATATCTCGTTCTATTTGAGACTTTCATACCAATTCTAATCCAATTTGTGACGGGTGGTTTGGGCATATATTGGCTAGATCATGGTCAATAGATGTAAATAGCGGAGTCTAGTAAAAGTCCGTTTCATTTGAAGCAGTTCAAAGAAACACGAAGAAATTTGATGAAATGTTTCGATAATTCGAAAGTTACATTGAAGTTCCCTTGGATACGAGTTTAAATTTATTCTAAACTATAGTAAAAGTTAAATTCCATAGGTCAAAACCATGACAAATTAGATAAAACTAAAAGCTCTCGATTTCAGCTGTTCGTCAGTACAGTGGACATTGATGACCATTTCCAAAATCGTTCAAGCATACAGAAGATACTTCACTAACGAAAGTTTTACCATCCAACTGACTACTTGATTTCGGAACATCGAGGAACAGGCAAGCCCAAAGAACTTACGTCTTCATGGAGATAAGGCAAGTCCAAATCACTGTTTAGATCTTAAATCACAATGAACGGAGTCCTGAAAAATAATTTACTTGCATTGTATTCACCAGATGAAACTCAAGTTACATGAACTAATTTCACGTTTGGTCGTTAACCATCATGATTATACATAAAATTCAATACAATATAATGAACTATATCGGTTTTTTATTTCTTACTTCATAGTAATAGGATTGCAAATTAATACTCAAAAAGTAATAGCTTTGTATGATCTTGCTTATTTTCCACCTGTATCTTGCCAAGTGAAGTTATCTTTAGGACTGAAAATTTAGAAGTTGACATTATGAAATACGTGAAAAATGACAATGTTTGTGATTTAATATTGAGTAAGGTGATGTTAATTTTACACCAGAAGCAATGTTTAGTGTGAATTCCGATTAGGAAAACGAATATCTTGAAATACAAGAATGTTAAGAGTGCATTTCGCCCGCTTCATTTGTGTGACGAACGTTCTAGAGAGTCCATTGAATTTCTGAATTCAAAAACGAACGCTGTTAACACAAAATTGAAGCGTATTAAAATACGATTCTCTTTATAGATTCCCATTCTTTTTAATAAGCATATTATTTCACAAATATAAATATTTCAGTTCTACTTTTATAGAATTTGTTTAGAATAAAAAAGGAATGTCAAGTGGAGAGATAAAGGGATTCAACTTGATAATTGCCCATTTAGTGTAAGCATTTTAAATTGCGACATTTCAGTTTCGGTAAATAGAATCCTCTTTCCATTTTACTGCACTAAGCATTTTTCCTTTTTTTATTTTCTGCTGTCTGTATCATGAATATTGCAAGCTTTGTCCGAGATCCTGTCACTTTGCTTCGGATGTATGAACGTAACATGCTCTATTTACTTAAAATTCATTCTCTTAGAAATAACGACACCAGATAACCGAGTTGACCTTGGTCATCCAGTATGCTAAATGGAATTTATTTTTCTTTATAAAACTGAATTTACCCTACAAGAATTTATGCATTTACGGAAAATATTCGATCTGCTGGTATATGGTAAAAAAATTGAAGGTTCCGTTACGGATAGGTATTTTGCCCGCATGAAAACAAACAGCATTTGCAGTCAACAAAGCGCTGAGAATTTAATTATTCGCCTGAATTCAAGCTATCCGATTTTATGGGAATCTATCCAATAAAAATTAGAAGTTGGAGGAAAAGAACAAATGCTGGAATCTAGGCGCAATGGGAAAAATCGCCAAGATCCTCAAATACTCCATTTTGACGCCAAGCCCGGGTTCATTGATTATGCATTTTCAGTATCTGTTGAATCTTTTAAACTCACTGTTAGCAAAATTACGAATTCGTTATTATAAACAGCTAAAATCGGAGAAGTTAGGCACAGAGCAAATTAGAAGGCCGCATTTTTTTAAATTACACTCTGGCGTACGATAAGTTAAATTGTACAGATCGGTAAAAATTACTAGCAATCCAAAGCACTCGATTCTACTCATCAGTAAACGAGTAGAATCCGTGCTTAGCGTGAATATGCTTTCTGTCATGTAAGTAATCAATTCGCATGCGGTTGCTCATGAATCATTCTTTGCTATAGGCCCATTCACGACAGAACTGAAACATCCAAGCCTTATTTTAACTGTTCCAGTGAAAATGCGAATGAATAAGTCGCTGTTATTTAAACTGACAAGGAGTTCATACCATGTATATCTTTATGAATTTAGTTTATCACTGAACGTCGGCATTTTAAATTGACCATAAAATGATCAATAGTCTTGTTCATGATGAATTGTAGAAAACCACTTCACAGAACTTACCGTTGAAGCCTCGCACTTCCAGTTGTGGTCACAGGATATTTTGAAGGTTTCTTATGATAAAGATGAGCTGTCATTAAGACTTATGCAGCTACTTTTCTCAAATGACCGTTTGATATCAGATGGAAATAACCTATGAAGAAAATATTTACCATTTAATATTTGAAAGAATACCGATAAATATTCTTTCCAACTAATTCAAAGTGTTCGAAAGGCACGTTTTTCCGATTAAGAGCTCTCCGACTGAAACACTACGATAATCTGAGCCCAAAAAGTTTATATGTTGGCCGATTTCGAAAAATGGAAGTGCTTAAAAGTTGCCACTTTCCAAGACAACTTCATTTTACTTTCCAAGGTAAGATTTCCATTTATTCACAAATTTTTACATTTAATTTTAAACGAAATTTAATTTTCTTTCATTAAGGTAACTGCGGAGTTTTATATGCTCTTAGAATTTCTTGCAATTTCAAATATACCGTCGGATAGCCATGTTTACTCTATAGACTTCCATAGAACAGATATTGGTTTAATATTCAAGAAAGCAGATTAAGCATGAAAATTTTCCTTTATTGCATTTTTCGTGGAACTAATGGCAGAATCCTTAACCCGAAATATACATCATCAAGATTATTCGACTGTCTAGTTTCGTCAGATAAGACTTTCGGACGAATACGTTCTCTTAACACTAGAATTACGTAGATTTGCCGTATACCAATTTCTACCAACCGGTCATTGACCGATTTGTTTGTTTTAGTAAACAAAATAGTAGAATTCAAGAAATAAAACTATAAATTCACAAGATAATTTAATTTTAAAGATGCATAGAATTTCCCTTTCTCAAACTGGACCTTTGAAATATTTGTTTATTTGCAGTCAACTTCGGATATATCTGCATATATTTGCCATATCTCCAAGAAATTGTGTTCTTTTCGAACGTCTCGGCATTTTCAGGATAAAAACTTCCAACTGAAAAATCATAAAATTTTATTTCCCTTTCTAATAATGAAAAAATATTCAATCACGAACCACTCGCAAATGTGTGCAAGAATAATGCGAGATTCTAAATTGAAATTTTATATAGGTTACGATTTCTGATATCTTATCAGTATAGAGACTGACTGTAGAAAGTGTCTTCATGTTATAGATTTAATATTTACCGATATATTACATATACATACATAAAAAAACTTATAAATTTTGAATTCCTGGAATTTTCCGTATAAACAAAATTCCAGGAATAAACATGCATTCCTAATATTTTCATGGCCGATCAAAATGATCGGTTCTTATATTTAGGTATAACATAGTTATTTCTGAAAATTAGAAGCGTAAGAACAAAATTTATAATATTATTCTATACACAAATTTAATAAAAATCTTGACATTATCGTAAAATATTAAGTAAGATTTAAAAGGGAAATGGTATAAATAAATGATGCAACCGGTCCTTTTGACAGGTTCGTAGCTCTAGTGTTAAACATACCGAGATGAATTTTTGCTTCAATCGTTTTTCACAAGACTGTTCTGCTGAATAAACAATTAAACTCTTAAATTTCTGGTAGGAGATTATTAGTATTCAATATTGATCGTCTAGAGGAATTTTTTACTAGTCGCATGCGCTAAGAAATGGCTGAATAAACTCAAGTTTTCTGGTAAATACGCAAGACGTTCAAGAAACATTGGTTTCTTACCTTGGTAGGAAATCAAATAGCCTCTGGTGGAACATTGCAGAGAACATATCGTTTCCAACTTCTCGTCTGCTCAATCGATATATATGCAATATATATTTGGGAATGGCAGTAGGTAGGTGATCATTTAAGAGCTACGCATACAGAAGCATCTTGAAACCATTCTTTCCAAGTTTCTGCAAGAGAATCCTTTAAAGGTCATAAGGAAAATTTCCACACTATTAACTTCTGCATTCAAATTGTACGTTATGCGAACTACTGCATTATCGACGTTTCTCCATTAACCGTTTAAAAATTTCGAGAAGATAACCTAGTAGCATTTACTGAAATTTTGAAGGTTATCCTCATGCATTTCGAATTTTTCCCATTTAATTTTTTCCGATTGCAAAAAGTGAAAAATGTAAATTTAAACACCCAAGTCGCATCATTTCAATTATATTTTAGAAGATATGTGCAGTACAAGAAAAATTACCCTTTAGTTTCCCCCCAATTTCTTTATATTACACATAGTTCAATTCAGTCTTCGAAATCTTAATATGTTTTAATAGAAATAGACGTATCCGCACGAGTCATCTGGCCATACAACATAGACATTTATTAATTTCAGAAACGAATACACATTTTGTTGTCCGAGGTTCTGTTCTTTATATAACCCATATTTTAAAGAATGAAAAAAAATCATATTTTCAGTATATTTAACTTGCATCATAAATTTGTCATTAGTTGATTTTACTTCAGTAAAAATATGGATCTTTTTATCTATCGTAGAAAAAAATGAAATTTAAAAATAATGTTACCAATGTACTATAAATTACAATTTCAAATTAAAAGATTATAAAAAAATTTAGAATTTAATATTAAATGGAATATAATATCTAAGTAAATAATTCCAATAAGATAAATGAATAGTTGCATTTAGACGATTTTAATTGAAGGAAAACATGGAGTCGTTTTTATAATTATTTCAACATGTAAAGCAAGTTTTGAAAGAGATCTTGTAATTAACTTTCTTCGCCCTTTTCAGCTTAGCAGCTTTAAATACTCTATTATGATTAGACTGAAATCGGCCTGTATTTAGGTAACATAAATTAAGCACAAGTTCAAAAATTAGCTAAAAATTTTAGTAATCTTTCATTGTTTATTGATACAATTAGAAGAATAAAAATAATTCACACTCCAATAACCTAGAAACGCGATGGTCTTATTAGAAAATAGATTTCTGAAGCTGAATTTTCCAGATAAAGTTGTCTGTATAGAAAATTTCTTTAAAATATTAAAGCTATAGAGATACACCATTTTTTAAATAGTTGAATTCACCTTTATTACTTTTGCTTAGTTAAGCCATTTTCCGTGTTGAAAAGTTAAATACAAGGCTTTTCTTCTAGCGATTACAAGTTTAGCTAAATCCTAGTGTATTTTCGTTAATTTTTCTAACAGCAAGTAATTTTCTAAAATCATAAAAACAATAGCAGGCATTTCACACAAGCGTATGAAACACGACTGTTACACGACTCGTCTGTGGTTCTTATCTAATATTCATTTGTATGGACCAGCGAATTAAACAACAAATCTAAATCACTTCAAAGGGGGTATTTAACCCTTAGTAGCCTGATTTACGAAAGTGATTTATTTTTAATACGACTGTGTTTATTATTATATTCATTTATATTATTATATTCACACAGTAATATTTGTAATATTACTGTGTGAATATAAATATGACAACAGTAAAATACGTACAACCAACCTATAAAAAACTAATAGAAATGTGAACATTCGGTTTAAAAGATTGGTATCAAAATTGAGACTCCAGGTTATTAAGGGTTAATTATAAATACGAATATCAGGCCGGAGTCGTAGGAAAAAATGTGATGAAAGGGATTTAGAAATCAATTCCCATTGCTACAACACCGGCAAGGAGATTAACAGTTTAAGACAAATTATTAACAAAGATACAGTTTCATCGCAATACATTGCATAAAATAACCATCTTAAAGTTAAGAAGTTTCTTAATACTAATTTAAACGAGTAATATGAAAATTTAAAGTCAATTATTACTTGGGTCAACAAAGAATTTTATTTTAGTTACTTTTTTAAACAATTACAACCGATATAAATTATTTATCAAAAGATCGTTTATTTTCTTAAGAATTGAACTTCATTCTTCACGTGAAAAGTATTGAAATCCTTATATTTTACCGTTTGAGTTACTGCTTGTTGATTTCAATTTTCCTTGCAAACTGCCAACACTATTTAAGAAATTGAAAATTAAATTTAATGAATTAATATTTGAAAAACCATTAAAATGAAGTGTCATCCATTAGAAGTTTTAAAAAGTTAACTTGAACTTAAGTAAGAATAAAAAGCATTTTATCAATGATTGGCGATCTGAACAGGATATATAAATATATATGGAGAGTATGAATTAATAGTAAGAATTAAAAAAATAGCTTACCAATTAACAAAGAGGTTCACGTTAGCAAGTGGATCGACCTCACAACAACACATTGCATGCTACAACAAATGGCAGTCAATTTTACAGGAAACGAAACATCAATACAAATATATCCCAAAAAAAGTTGACAATGAGATAAGAGCAAGAATAATTCGTCTGCTTTATTGTATCTGGAATATCTCTTAACCAATCATATTGTTCCTAATAGATTTTTTTTTCTGTCTGATCATTTGCAGTTATTTACATAAAATTATTTTCGCTCCATTAATTTCGTCGCCTTGATGTCAGGATGAAAAGGCCATGTTTCCATAACAGATGATCATTGATTCAAGATTTGATTTCACTGATGACCTTTACTATATACAGAATGCTGAATTTTAAATCTGAAATCATCAATCAAATCTCATCGCTCCAAAGGGGCTTGCGTACACGTGGTG
>JAOUZG010009418.1:66270-79336 GCA_026289955.1 Argiope argentata
GTTGTTGGATTCAGTACAATTATATTAATGCCCCATTTTAAAGTTACCATAGGTCTATTTTCGGATTAATTTTGAAACACGGTCAGATGAGGAACGAGCACCCTCTCTCCAAAGTTTCACACCACATCAACAAGTGGACGTTTGGTCCCGACGGATTTAACATGCACCCAACCCTTTTACAAGATGGTTCCGAGGTGGAAATCGGGTTCCGAACCTGAAGCCCTCCGGTTCCGTAACTGACACCTTACCACCAAGTCTTGCATGATATCATTACTCAATAGATAAGAAATCTTGATGTTGTGATGAATGCTATATAAGCCAGATAACTTCCTTCGAGCTGAAGGGTCCCTTTCGCTTGATCGGTATGTTACTCGGCTACTAACCATAAGATTGGAAGTTCGGGCCTTGCGCTATCCGCTAATCGCCGACATGATAACCCGGCGACCGACCTTGGATATACCCAACCTTCGCACGTAGGTTTGTTTTACTGTCGTGGCAAACTCTATCGGCAACTCAAAGACCTATACGCGAATTAAATACGTCAGTTGTTAACATCACCACCACACCTCACAGATGTATCACTCGTCTAATCCACAGACTCACTGGTGGGAGAGTATGTGGTGAATTCTATATAAGCCAGATAACTTGCTTCAAGCTGAAGGGTCCCTTTTGCTTGATTGGTGTGTTACTCGGCTACCAAACGTAAGATTGGGATTTCGGGCCTTGCGCTATCTGCTAACACAACGACAATGACATGAATTTCATATTTTTAACTTTATCTATCGATGTTATATGAATATATATTTTGACCACATTTTCTTCTCCAACTGGTTGAAATCAAAACTTCAGACGGAACTATAATTATAGTCACAAAAAGCAAATACCGAAAAGGATTTAAGTGACTGCGTTTATGAGTTATTCCATGCAAGCTGAAATACGGATGATGGGCAGTCAACTTTTTGAAAGAATTGATTCAAAATTTTATAAGAATTTACATTTTTATTCCTAAACCTATTTACCAAATTTTATTTAGAGACTTGTTAAGTTGTGTAATTATCCAATTCATGTGTGTTTCATTAATCAGACATACATTTTAAAATGGATTTCGCTAAAAATAAGACAGAAATCTATACACTTGGTCTGACGTCCATGTACCAAATTTCATCCGTCTAGATTGAAATTTTTAAGCCATTATGTTCTCAAAATTATAACGGACATGATGGTACGTAATTGTTTTTAAGACAGGTTGATTTAAAACATGCAGATTGGTAAAAATCCACATTTTTATACTTCTGTACGAGAAAGTAAAAATAAAACCCATTTAATCATTCAATCATGATATATTTACTTAAAGGAGTTTCAGTTATTCTCTTATCAATGACAAAATCTGGAATATAAATAAACGAGAAATTAATTAATCTATTATTGTGTTTTGACCCAATGCAAAAAGAAAATGTCATTCAGGATGATGATGATAAGAAATAATAATATTAGTAATAAAATAAAATTTAAATAATAGAATTGAAGAACCAGTACTATTGATCTTGGTACTTCTCGATCTACCAACGTTCTGGCATGGGGGCAGCGCGGGTACGAGTTTCGGTTCGGGTATGGTTGTTGTTCTTATTTGTTCGATTTAAGCAGTGTGCGAATGTGCCTCCCTGTAAAAAGAGGTTGCGCAATCGAACGTGACGCATGAAGTAGTTAAGTCGTACCTCTGCCGCAGTGCGCTTCAACATCTCAAAAATCGACTAAATACCGGAAATCGCACAAGTATTTCGATCCACAATAAGCTCAAAACCATCTCGCAACATCACCAAATACATCTTCACTGGTTGCCATCACATGTAGACAGACATCAATGACAACGAAAGGGCAGATAAACTGGCCAAAGAGGGTTGCTTTCAAACTACCTCCGCTTCTACCAAACTGACCTAACTGGAGCTTTTCTCCTTCAAAAAATTTGCCATCACAGAAGACTGACTGATTCATCCATCAAACAACTGGTACAAGGGGCCTAACCCAGGTTTCTTTCTTTAGTTTCTTTCCATCTCAGGAGATAGACCATCCCATACTTGCATTTCGCGACTTGCCAGCGAACACTTAAAATGTCTTAAATTCTCTGGGCGAAAGAAATATTTCCCCCTTTGTCCTAAATGTCTACTCTTCTAGGCCACTCCCTCTGACTTCTTTGACTGCTTTGACCTCGGCGTTGGGGATATCTATTCATCTCCTTGGACAGCCACCGAGCATCTCAGAATCAAGGTTTATTTGATCTGGTCTGATTCGTCAGACCATGATGGAGATAAGAAGAAGAAGAAATCGTACCTCTGGTCCTATTTGGCGCTAATGAAAAAACAAGAGATCCTCACTCGGCTTAAATCACTGACAGATCTGTCAACGGATTTGTAAAGGGCCGAAAGTAACAACTTCTCGAACTTATAAGAGATTTAACCATCCAGCACTGGTAAATTAGGTATATTCAATCATTCATAAAATGGGAAATTAAAAATTTAGCTTACTACAGCATAAAACCGAGACCTTCGAGAGAAAAGTACTACTGTCTCTCACTCGCTTCTTAGCAATAAAATTAATTAATATCATAGCAACAAAAACTAAATTTATTTATCATGTTGCTTTTTGAATGCCAAAAGAAAATATCATCAAGGATGATGATGACAGGGAATAATAATATTAATTATAAAAGAAATTTAAAAGGAGAGAGAGAACTGACGGTTCAGTAATATTGATTCTGGTTCTTCTCGTTTTCACAAGAGATTTAGCCATCCGACTCTGACACATTCGGTATAGCCAATCATTCATAAAAAGGAAATTAAAATAACATTCTACATCAAGATTGTCCTCTAGCCTTCGAGGATAAACTTAAGTGTGCAAACTGTGCAGGTGATCACGCGGCTAACTGGCGCCAATGCCCCAGATTCCCTAAAACCGGTGGTAGACAACAAGCCACCAATAAATTTTCAAAAAACAACACCTCCTCCAATCAGTCCATATGGGACCCACCCAGGACGCATCGACCTCAAATTAATTCCAGGAAGATAAATGATAATGTGTCGTTCGCTCAGGCTCTAAAAGCAGAGTCTGAGTTTCCTTCTCTGTCTGTACCAAAAGAGCGTGAACCAACCACCTCAGTTGTTACTAATTCTATTCCAAAACAGTCGGTCCCAGTTGATGCTGTAAATACCAAAATTTTTACCGACATCTTTTCAGGTCTAGCTGTTTTGATGAGAGAAGATGGGTGTGATGCACCTCTTCTACTCCAAGCCTTTAAATTGGCTCTCCCGTCAATCCGTGAAGCATCACACGGAGCTGACATGGCATATTTCCTCTTCGAGAAATATGTCAGCCTTAGTAGCGGTGGCCCCGCACTTTAACTTTCACTCTCTTCTCGACAATAGACTTGCATAATCTTAAGATCTGCACTTGGAACGCCAATGGTTTGCGCGACAAGATCGCTGAAGTTCGTGACTTTGTTTCAGAGCAAAATCTTGATGTGATGTTAGTCCAAGAGACCATGCTCCCTCCGGAGCACACACCCCTAATCGCTAATTATCGGGTCTACAGAAATGATAGACCCGTTGACGTAAATAAAAGAAATCGGCGCATTTTCGGAGGCACTTGTATTTATGTTAAATCAATAATTGATCACCACGTCATCCCTACCCCCTGTTTATCGGGGATGGAGGCGACAATTATTGAGGTTAAGGTAGGAAACATACCACCCATCAAAATTGTGTCAGGTTATGTGAGGACTGGGGGTCCACGTAACAACAACTTTCTGGAGGATTTCAAAAAACTTTTAAGTTTAGGCCAAAACGTCATCATTGCGGGCGACATGAACGCAGGTCATATCGCTTGGAACAACTACAAAAACACAGGCAAAGGTATTGCACTGTTTAAATATTTATCTAATGTAGACGGAGTCAATGTTTTGGCGCCCCACTCTCCAACCCACATTAATCATGTTAGTGCAAATGACTCCGTTCTAGATATCGCTATATTAAAGCGAATTCCTTTCAACTCTGAAATTAGAGTTCTAAATTTACTTGATTCAGATCACCTTCCGGTAGTTTTGACTTTTAATACCGGAAAATTTACTCTAAATTCACCAGCACAATTCTCCACCAACTGGGAGAACTTTCGGCATATCTTAAATTCAAAACCCCTTCCCCCTTTCAAAATTAATAGCAATGATGACTCAGAATTTGCAGTTGGTTGTCTAGGCAAAATCTTAACCGAGGTACTCGCAGAATCCTCAAAACCAAAATTTAAGAAACCTCCAGAAAAGCTTCCTCTAGAAATCCAATCAAAAATTAAACTGCGAAATTACTGGCGCAGAATTTGGCAGCGTTCTAGAGATCCACAAGCTAGACGCAATCTGCGACAGCTTCAGTCCGAGATAGAAGGGTTAAAAATAGGTCACTTCGAGCAACGGCAAGCTAATAGACCGCAGGAATACAATGAAGATGTGCAGGCATTGTGGCGCCGCACCTCTTTCTTTAGGAAACCATTCACTCCGGTCCCCCCGCTGAGGGGGGAAACGGGGGAACTTGCCCTTGCTCCTATTGAAAAGGCGGAAGTTTTGGCTGACAGCCTACAAAAGCAGTTCGTCCTCAGTCATGGAGGAGGACAGACGTTCCGACTATAGTAGAACAATGAGCACATCGTCCACGCCGACTCGTCCTTCTGAGAATCTGTTTTGGAAGGGTGGAGATGCTGCGAGCGCGGGAGCTAAGCGACACCGCCCTGAGCCTAATAGCAGCGCAATTACCTGCACCTGTGTCACCTGCGAAAGACTGAGGTCCCTAGACATAAAGCTCCAAACCATGCGATATGGATTGAAGATGTTTGACTCTTTTGACCAGGATACTGACTACACTGAACAAGGGACGACCCAAGAGCACATCAACTCCCTTAAACAACGCAAACGCATAGAAGATGAAATAGCGGCCCTGACTGGTGAGAAAAATTCCATTATTGCAGCTGGCTGTTTGTTAAAACCTAATGATAAGGACGTTAGCTTCCGATCACCCCCCAAAAAGAAAAGCGGCAAAGACCCCAATTAGTAATGCAAAAGATCCCGAAATCACTCTTACTAACAAATTTGCTCCCCTAGACAATACAGATCCGTTAGCTAATGAGGACATTGTCATCCCTGAAATCAACCCTAAAATTCCCCCAATAATGTTGAAGTTCACCAAAGACTACAATAAGATTTTGGCCATAATTAATGAAAAATTTGGAGTTAACAATAATGTACTGACCAATGACTTCATTAAAATTTACCCAGGATCTGTAGAAAACCATCAAAATATTCAAAAATTCCTCGATGAAAATAAGTTAGAACATTTCATTATCCCCCCAAGAGTGTTAAGACCTGTTAAAGTAGTGATCAAGGGACTTCCCCTTGATTACATGAATGAATCACTGGAAACGGAACTAAAAAATCTAGGATTTAGTGTGAATAAGGTCGTAAGGTTAACTCAAATAAAAACCCGCAGACCCCTACCTATCCTACTTGTTGAATTAAGAAAAAATGAAATTGTAGATGAAATATATAATTTAACCAATATTCAGTACTTAAAAATTAATGTTGAGAGATATAGAGGAAGAAATTCAGTATCCCAATGCTACAACTGCAATTTATTCGGTCATGTATCCATGAACTGCGCCCTAAAACCAAGATGTCTCAAGTGCGGTGATAATCATCAGACTAGGAACTGCCCCCATAAAGAAAAACTAGAGAACCCTAAATGCATCAACTGTGATCAATTAGGACATACAGCAGCCTTTAGAGGATGCCCCAAATTCCCCAAAATTAGCAGCCCACAAGCCAATAGACGAAATTACTTCAACTCAAATCATACGAGAAACAACTTCTCCTTTGCAAATTGCCTCAAAACTAATTTACCAAATAATGAAAATTATAACTTTAATCAAGACCCATCTGAAAACCCTAACCCATCTCCCAATGAAATTTCTGACCTAATTGACGCATTTAATGAAATCAAAAAACTTTTCTCTATGTTTCCCAATTTAATAAACGCAACACGACAAATGAAAAATGTCTCAGATCCCATGAAAAAGTTCTTCATCTTCTCCCAAGCACTAAGTAATCCAATTCCCTAAAAACAGCTTATATACTCTCAGCCAGCAGCCAATGGAATTCTAGCATTCTGCAACCCCACGCTCCCTCTCCGCTTCTTCACTCAAAGTTAGGAGAAAGTCCAGGCCAGTCCATCTCAAGCCAAGCTGTCTCCTAGGTCTGCAAAGCTCGAGGATAAGCCCCCGGTGGGGGCTAGGCGCCTCGTTAAATGTACTCTTAGTGACAGCCTACAAAAGCAATTTGAGCCACACGCTGACTTGTGGACAAAGAACGTCCCTTTAAACGACTACGTCAGCGATCAGCTGGGGAGTTATCTGACAGCACCACACGTAAACAACTTGGAGCCGGTTGTGCCTTCGGAACTTTTGATTTTTATCAAGAACCTGAAGCCCAACAAATCGCCTGGATTGGATCTGATTACTAATCGCATGATTAAAAATTTGACCCCTAAATTTATTTTATATTTGACTTATTTAATTAATAGAATGATGGAACTTTGTTTTTTCCCCGATAGTTGGAAAACAGCTGTGGTTGTCCCTATTCCAAAACCACGATCTGATTTGTCTTTACCTCAAAATTTCCGTCCCATCTCGCTACTTAGTAGCTTGAGTAAAGTGTACGAATCTGTGCTCTTGAAACGCCTGAATCAATTTCTCAGCGACAAAAATATTTTAATTTCAGAACAATTTGGCTTTAGACAAAATTTGTCGACGAATCACCAACTAGTTCGTGTTACAGAGTTGATTCATGATGTTTTTCAAAAGTCTACAACCACAGGTGCACTTTTTCTGGACGTAGCCAAAGCCTTTGATAAAATTTGGCACGATGGCTTATTATTCAAGCTCATGCGACTTGATTTTTCGGCTCAATTTGTCAAAATTCTACGCTCGTATCTAACTTCACGTAACTTTAAGGTACGAGTAAATAATGTAATTTCTTCCCCCAGGCCAATTCTAAGCGGTTGTGCTCAAGGAAGTTTACTCTCCCCAACTCTTTTTAACATTTATGTTAACGATCTACCGAGAGCTAGGAATTGTCACTTAGCGATTTTCGCAGACGATACCGCCATTCTTACACAGCATAGGGATCCACAAACAGTCTTACACAACATTCAACAGTACATGACCTTTCTACAGTGCTGGCTCGAGGGCTGGAAGATAAAAGTCAACCCAACTAAATGCGCGTGCCTCCTCTTTTCTAACAAGAAGAAAATGCCTGATCTAGTACCTATCCAAATTTTTGGCCAGCCCGTCCCCTTTGTAAATGAGTACAAATACTTAGGGTTGTTACTAGACGCAAAATTAAGCTTTAATAGTCATATTAAAGCAGCCCACACTAAAGCAATTATGATGAGTAAAAAACTCTACAGCTTTTTCTCTCCTCGGAGCAAGCTTTCGATTAGGCTCAAGCTTCTGCTCTACAAAGCCATAATAAGACCAACTGTAATGTACGGTTCCCAAATCTGGGGGGCCACTTCAGCTAAAAATATTAAGAAGTTGCAAGTTCTACAAAATAGACAACTGAGGAGAATTGTGAACGCTCCCTGGTACGTCAGAAACAAAATTATTCATGACGACCTCAAAATTGATCCTGTTTCGGAATTTATTAAAAGAACATCAATTAAGTTCTTCGAAAAAATACCCCAGATTCGTAACGAGTTACTCAAACTACCTGTATACGACCAAACAAAGCCTAGCTCTCGTAAGAGGCCTAGAGCCGCAATTGATAATATCTTTGTAAACTTCCCAGCCGTAAAAAAGCTGAGGACTAATTAACTCGTTACCAATCTGGCGTCTTAAATTTTCAAAATTATACCTGTTTAGGCCATAGATAGCTACGATGTGCTACACGCGATATTTCCTGGAATTATGTATTTTTTCTAACTAAGCAAAATAGCCCACCCCAGAATTAGAAGGCACGTGCAACGTAACTCCATTAAATTTCTCAATAGCCCCATAAATAGTATAAACCTATTATTTTAATTGTATTAATTATTTAACAATAAAAAAAAGGAAAAGAAAGATTTTTTTAAAAATTAATTACCATCTTTGACGTTAGAGCTTTATTGCGCTCGTCTAAACTAGTTCTATTAATTTTAATGTACCCCCAACTTACAAATTAAAGAATTATTCAAAATTATGATGTGGAGGTGCTCGTGACCACTTTGTCACACCGCGGAACTCCGAAACATCACAACGTTGCCGTTGCCCATCAAAACGCATTTGATTCATAGTGACATCTATTGGTCACGATTCAAAGCAATTGTTTAAGTAGTAATTTTTAATTTTTTTTCTTGCCGAATAACAATTATAATAATAAACTTAATAAAAGTTTGAAATTTTTTCACTCTTTTTCCTTTTTATTTTTCAGCCGTTTGGTTTCTCTAAATATATAATTTAAGAAACCTATTTTTGGAAAGTTACATTTTAAGAAATTTGGATGTTTATATGGTGTCGTAAAATATAAGAAAATAAAAATTAAGATTTATTCATAGTTTTCTTTTTTTTTAAATGAAATTTACCAAACATTTTAGTTTTAATATATACTAATATTTAAAAAATGGTTAATTCAAAATTCTTTTTTAAAATTAATTAACAAAGAGGACAAGATTAATGAGATTTCTTTTTTTTTTTAAATCAGAAATATCTTTCAGCTCATATAAATATTTAAATTTGATTTAGAATACATCCATGAGCCATTTACTTACCGAAGCTTGCCATTCATAAATGCAATACGAGGCATGAAGTAAAAATGGAGAGTAAATAAAAAAAGAAATTCATAAATGATTATTATTAATCTTACAAACATAAAATAGCAATTAGAAGGTGGATGTTTTATATGAGCAAAATGTCGACGCCACTTCTGTGGCTCGAACCCGGTACCTCTCGTTCTCATCCGAGCCTTAACCAACTGAGCTACGCCAACATTTTATTGCTTGCCATATTTAATAGTTCATAAATAAATTTTTTCATAAAAAGATTCCACTCGTTCTGCCATCTATCAGTTCCATTTCAAACTAATTGTTTAAATATCAACTATTTGAATTTTATTTTTCATTTTTTTATCAGATAACTTATTAATGAAATAAGTTAGCTTTATTATCATTTCTTTTTTGTTTCTGGAGTATATAACTTAAATTGCTAAACTTGTGGAGCAATACTTAAATAACACTTAAAAAGGATAATAAAAAAAACTTTAAGCCCTCAAAACTTTTTCCGAATTTTAACAAATTAAAAATTAGCTGAAAAATGGCGTTTTATTCCCGTAAATTACTCAAAATTTTCGCTCATTTTGCAAATCTGCATTAGTATGGAAGGGACATTAAATTCGTAATCGTGATTAAATGATTTTGCATCAATTATCCAACTTTCTTCCTATCAATTAGGTTGCCGTATTTTTCTAATCACATTTAAATGCAGTGTGTCGATATAATTCATCTATAAGTGTGTAAATTATTAATTTTTTTTCAGAACTATTTGCAATCGATAATTGAAAAAAAAATTATAGAATACTTGTAAGAATACTGTTATTAAAAATTTCCGCATCTTAAGTCAAAATTAATTAAAATTTGTATGCAATCAGTTAAAAGAATTGAAATGTAAATTTACTCTTTGAAAAAAGCAGTTAATGATGAATGTATCTCTTTTTGTGAGTATTGAAATCATTCATATTTTTAATGATCCACTTCAGCATTCGACATCCTATTGACTCCTTGAAGGATTAACAATGAAATTTCGTTCACATATGAATTATCGATAATAATTCATTAATTTAAAATGTTCAGAGAACATTACCAATTACCATTTAAGAAATATATTGCCTCAAATAACATTTCATTTCTATTACTTGTAATTACTATTTTTCCTACAATTTTTTTATCGCCTCACGTCTTTCATATTTTATTTTGAAAAGCATTTTTTTTTGAAAATTTTTAATTTTCTGCTTTTTACAGTATAAATAAAAGCATATTTAAAGTCATCGCATTTATTTTTAATATTTTTTTTGTTCTAGACCTTGTTCATATGCACCGTAATTCATTTATATTATAGCTATAAGTTTAATATAATTAAATGATAACGATTAGTTATATTAATAGTTAATATAAATCAACAGTTTTACTATAACTATTAGTTTATATTGATATCAATTTTTGTAATATGATAAAATTCTTTATAAAAATTTTACGAACTATTTTTTGATAAACTATTTTAATTTACCCATAGAAACATTTTTTAGGATAACTTGTATAGGAATACAAATTTATATGAACGATGCGAAATTATTTTATACGTTTTAATTTGCTTTAGAAACGTTATATGCTTATTTTTTTTCAAATTCCATAATTGTTTAGAGTAGCCTTTCTCTGTGCACAATATAAAAATTAAGAAAACTTCTTCAGAGAATTTGGTTTTTAAATAAAATCAAGAAAACATTTTAATTTTATTATTTACTAATATTTACAAAATTATTAATTCGGAAGTCTTTTTTTAATTAATTAGCAGAGACAATAAAGTATGAGTATGAATTCTTTTTTTTAACCCTTAGTAGCCTGATTTACGAAAGTGATTTATTTTTAATATTACTGTGTTTGCTTGAAAATAAAACAATAATGATATTTGATTTTTTTAAAAAATTTCGTTGGAAAGAACATTATACAACAGTAAAATACGTACAGCCAACCTATAAAAAAACTAATCGTAATGTGAACATTCGGTTTAAAAGATTGGTAACAAAATTGAATCTCTAGGTTATTAAGGGTTAAAATCAGAAATATCGTTCACCTCATATAAATAGTTAAATTTGGGAAGACGATTTAAAATACATCCATGTGACATTTACTTACTAAAGCTAAATAAAAAAAAGGAATTAATAGATAATTATTATTAATTGAATAAATATAAATAACAGATAGATTTCTGATGTATAGGAGAGCAAAATGCTGACGCCACAACAGTGGCTCGAACCCGGTACCTCTCGTTCTCATCGGAGAACTAACCATCTGAGCTACGCCAGCATTTGGTTATCAGTGTGTTTTTATTGTTCATAAGAAAATTTCTTTTATATAAACAATCGATTCGTATCGCCATCTATCAATTTTATCTTAAACTAATTGTTTAGAAATCAAACATTTGAATTTTAAATTTCGTTTTTAGATCTGATAATTTTTTAATAAAATAAGTTCTAACAAAAGTTTAGATTTTTATTTATCTTAGTTTTATTATGATTTCTTTTATATTTCTGAAATATATAACTTAAAATTGCTAAACTTGAGATGCGATACTTAAATAGCATATAAAAAAGATAATAATAATAAAAAACCTTTAAGCCCCCAAAAGTTTTTCAAAATTTTTATAAATGAAAAATTAGCTAAAAGTTGGCGTTTTATTTCTGGAAAGTGTTACAGCACACAATCTATTTGTACACTTTCTTAAAATTTAAAAATCTATTTTAAAGTATCAATTTAATAATCGTGCAAAATTTTCCTTCATTTAAAAAATACTAAAAAGTCAGATGTGGTATGTAAAAACAGGTCAGGTTTGGCATGGCGCTGTCTGAAAGGTTGTTTATTTAACATTCACCATTTTCCATTTATAAAATTGTCCATTTTCATGAGAAATTTGATCGTTACACCTCTGCTCATGAGATCTTTGGATCCTCATTTATGATCACTTCAAATAGAGCAGCTCAATAAATTTTGGAAGTTCAGATCATTTCATTAATGCCTTACTGTCACACCCGTAATATCTCAGTTTTTGATGTAGCTTGTATATGTTGGGCGCTGTCGTAAATGGATCATTTCTGATTTAGTTTACAATATCAAGACGTTATTAAAATAGTATTAATTGTTGCCGAATATTTATTAATTGTTACTGACTCAATTCTTATTTCCCTGTAAATAATCAAATTTTATTGATCAAAAAATAATAGTCATGTGGAACATAAACGAAATCCCTAATGAACGAGAAAATTTTCGTAGTATAATTTTTCTCGCTTCGAATTATTGATTATTCCATCTGCCTTAGCATAGAAGGGACATTAACCCTTTAACGGGCACAAGCTGTTTTCTTTCAAAATTTTCATTTTGCGTTATATTTGGAAAAAATAAGCTCATTTATGACCAAAAAAAGTATTTTTGTTAAAATTTTGTTGTTGTGGCTGTTTGTTACAGGGGTGGAAACACATATTTTCCACCGTCCAAAGCAAGCAATGACATTTTACTGACTTATTTAATAGAAAAGTATGAAA
Organism: Argiope argentata; assembly: GCA_026289955.1. NCBI lineage: Eukaryota > Metazoa > Arthropoda > Arachnida > Araneae > Araneidae > Argiope > Argiope argentata. The sequence continues at coordinate 78,644 of JAOUZG010009418.1, forward strand.
TATAAATAACTTCACAAGTAAATATGATATTTGTAAAACTATTTATCATTAGTTATTTCAAAATTTAAAATGTATTAATTACACATGAAATAAGTGGTAGAAAATCCAAATATAATGTAAATTACCAAATGTATTAATTTAAACTATTCTGGTGGAACAACATAACAAGGACCTGAACACAAAGTAACATTACATGTTGAATATGACACTTGTACGTTTCTGGTTAGAAACGTACAAGTGTTAGAATTTCAATATTTGAAAAGTATTTTAAGACGGTGGTAAGATATTTACCACAGCCTTAAAAAGGGTTAAATTCGTAATCATGATTAAATGATTTTGCATCAATTTTCCAACGTTCTTCATATAAATAAGGTTGCCATATTTTTCTAATCACATTTAAATGCATTGCGTCGACATATTTAATCTACAAGTGTGTGAATTATTAATTTTTTTCCAAAACTATTTGAAATCGATAATTGAAAATTTTTTATAGAATACATGTAAGAATACTGTTGTTAAAAATATTCGCATCTCAAGTCTGAGTTTATTAAAATTTATATACAATCAGTTTAAAGCATTGAAATGTAAATTTATTCTTTGAAAAAAGCAGTTAAAAATGAACGTATATCTTTTTATGAGTATTGAAATGGATTATATTTTCAATGAACTGTCTTGCATTCGACATTCAATTGA
>JAOUZG010009418.1:88750-105689 GCA_026289955.1 Argiope argentata
ATCAAATTATCAAATTAAAATTCAAAATCACACGATCTTATATCAAATTAAAATTTAAAAAATTATTTTTTCAACGTTGTTAGCTTTTTGCCGCATAATTCTTTCTATTGTTACGAATTTTCTACTTCCAAGGGGGTTCTTTTAAGATTTTATTGTGAATGCCGAAATAAACAGTAAAACAATAAAAGTCACCGTCTTTTATTACACACGAATAGACGAATACATAGAGATGACTAATACACACGAAAAGTATATGCAGTCGAGACAAAGACGGCCAAAACACAGCAGCACGCTTCAACAAAAGTAGCCCACAAGTCGTAATCAGTAGGAATAGCAGCCTCAGTACACAAAGCGGCCATACAGAATTCGTCAGGAGAGGGAAACTTTGCAGCTTCATTCCACGATCTCTACCGTTACGGCTGAATTCCCCATTGTAGACATACTACTATAAGAGGGGCTACTCCTCACAGGACTCTTCCCACAGCTCAGTTCAGCAATGATTTGGACTCCACAAAACGCTGGCACTTCGCCGGACTATTCCACAGCCGCTTCGTTGGTTACTTGACTCCAGTTCCGACTACGAACACGATTTCAACTCCGATTCCTTGCAGCTTGGAAGTGCCTGTCTTTTATAGTTTCCTGGAAGCGGGCCGATAAAGTTTTGTACAAATCAGTAGTATCATAGTTTCTATTGGATAAATCGTCAAAATTCTCGAATTTTCGAGCAATATCTGTTTTATCGCTAAAATAACCAAATTCGTCACCATGTCGCCAAATTATCGCCAAGCTTTAAGATTACTGACGCATCACCCAATCAGCCCCCACAGGGCGATCGTAAAACGGTCTTTCCAATAATTGAACTGACCATGCTGGGAAGCAATAATACAGGTTTGTAACAATATTTTTTATTGATTTAAAAGTATTGTAAGAATATTTTAAAACATTACTTTTCCTTGTTTTGAAAAATCCAAATTACTCACATTATTTCTACAATATTTAATTCTAATTTTTTCCTATTATTTCATGTGTATGGCTTATTTTTCCATGTTGAATGAATTTCATAATAACAAATAAGCTTTTAATTAAAATAATTTTAAAAAACGCAATTAGTTAAGTAAAAGTTTTGAAAAATAAAAGGTATAATTTTTGGTATTCTTATAGCATTTGCAATAAAAGATTTCGCATCCGAATTAATCTATAGTGAAATTTTCTTTGAAGCGTGCCCGTTTTTAAATACTGCTGTTCTTTTCTGTGGTATAATTAATACATTAACAACTAGACAGAATATCGGATAAATGCACAGCATAATGAACAGGACAGTGCATGGATCCTTAAAACGTTTTAAGGCAGGTGAATACATTGAAAAGACGATTTTATTTTGGCAAAGTTATGATTTCTTTTAGTGAATATTCTTCATGTTTGAACAGGGGTCTTTATACAAATATTAGAATTTTCTTCTTTTTGGAAGTTACTCTGATTTTTTTAATATTTGCATTGATATATTCAGATGCATACATTTTAATGATATTTTATATGTTTAAATACTATTTTCTCAAATTCTAATGTTTGATAGAATTTTCTTATTTTTTTTCATAAATTAGATTCTAATGCGTATTTTTTCGTGTAATAATTTCTGATGCGTAAATTTAGTATAATAATTTTTCAATATCCTCTACAGTTTCAGAATTAGATAATAAGTTATTTATTTATTTAGAAATATTTTATAATTGTCTTAAAACCTTAAAATGACAAAAATTTAAAAATTTCGTGTTATTTATCCTTTGTACCCAAATATATAAAGAATGGAATGATATACAATTTATTTTTTAATTTATAAATTTGATAAACTCTAAATTAGATGATTTTTTCTTTATATCATTTTTAACCCCCCCTCAACCCCCACCCCATTTATTCATTTTTTTTTCTTAAAAATTTACACTTTAGATTTTTTAGTCGTTTTAATGTAAAAGTTATAGTATTAATTTTTAACGCTCAAAAATATAGCGATAATATAATTAAAAAATAGAGCGATTTTTGAATGCTTTTCAAAAAATTAATCCTGAACGCTGCCTACAAACCTTAATTATATGTTCACCAAAATTTGAAAATGGAAAATAGTTTGCCGAAGAAGTTTTTGAGACAAAGATAATTAACACTATAGCAACCATTTATCCCGATGAATCGAATGGTTGCCCAAAGCGATTAAAAACCCTAATAAAATGCATGGAACAAAAAATAATGTTTGCTGTTGATTGCCTGCACCCTGTTAAGATATTGAATATGAAAAGGCATTGTCTCCTTAATTTTATCACATCTGAGGCATATCATTTCGTAAATTACCCATGAGGATATTGAAATAGGAAATTTCTTTGAAATCTCACTCTGATTTCACCCTCACATTTCACTCTTGGAAGCTGAACTCCAGATTTCTGATGAGCGGGTGAAGATGGGAAGGTTAAATATAGTCTTTCTTCAGGTAAACAAATAAAGCCTTATTGACACACATGTTCGACGTCCTTCCTTCCAACCCCTGTGTTCGCGAACTATTTATTGAAACAGCTGCGCGCGATTTCTTCCTCAATCTAATCTTACATCTCATCTTCCTGGATGGAGAGCAAAACGAATCGAGGCGATCCCCTTCAATATGAAGCGATGACATCTTTTGCCAATAATATATTCCTTTTTACTATCTCCTTCCTTAAAAAATTACCAGCTACTCGAATAATTAGTTACAAATAATAGTGTATAGCATGTAGCTAGATTTCTGAGAAAAAGTTACATGCAAATCAGAACGGAGAACAAATATTATCTTTCTCGTATTCCGGTGAAGCCATCATTCCTTCTTAACCGAATATAAACAACACACAATTAAACAAAAGATTAAAATGAGATCAGCTATGCATATTTCAGTGTATCATGTCAGAACATCATTTCTTGAACGGCCAAGCACCACGTGCTCGTACGAGTTGAATTATATTTTCATTCATTTTCATTGTTTCATTGAGTGAGTCACTTTAGTATTTAAAATGATGCAAAAAAAAATTGTCTCGCATTGATTGTTTAAAAAATATATCACATTTTCTATTTATTTCCTTTCATATAATCACTTGCTCAAAATTATGTTTTTCTAGGTTTTATTTTCAGCAGTCTCTAACTTATTTTTTTTTCATCGAAGCTTTAGTCAATGCAATGACAGTAGGTTATTAAAGGCTGATTTTTTGCGTTGGTCATGCAGATAATAATTTTTTTTTTATTTTTCGTCTACGGATTTTTGTTAAAGCCACAAACCTCGTACCCAAAACAATATCATGTTCTGGCTTGATAATTGGCAATTCTACCAATAATTAGAAACACCTCAACATGATATAATCTTGTTACCACTTCTCTGTCTTTATTTTATCCTGTAGTTTTTATTACTGAAATTATAATATTTGCACAAAAAATCCCTTAAATATTCTCACTAATAACGTGTGTATAAAGGCACTAATAAAAATAATATATAATATAATCATTCTTCGAAATCCATAGCCCTGCACGGAGTTAAAATATCATCGCCTCTTCAAATAATTCAAATAGTTTTTATAATGTTTAAATTGGCTGATTTCTCAGTTTATGATTAATTATAACCACATATAAAAATTAATAATGAGATCATAAACTATATATTTTATTTCAATTTTCCACCACATGGATTGTAGTAAAAGTCGATTATCTGAAGTCTGCAATTTTTATCATTTTATATCTATATCTGCATTATATATATACATTTATATTATTGAAGATTATTTTTAGCATTTTCTTTCATCATTATATTTATTTTGTATTAGGTATCAATTATTTTTACTGTTATTAGAATACTGTTTGTTTTAATCCAACTTTAGTTATTTGTTTTGATTTGAGTGTTTGAGAAGATTATGAATAGAAAAGAATGTATTGTATATTTAATAATAATACAGACTTATATATAAAATGTACTTATAAATGTAGACTTATATATAAATTGTAATTCTTTTATTTATTAAGTACTATAAAAATGATCATGAGAATTTCTGCTACAATATTTGTTAAATGATCTATGACAAAATTAGATTTGAGATATCATTAACAAGAAAATAACCCATCTATACAAACACGTCTTTTAATGAATAAATAAAAGCTGTAAAATATATTCAAAAATATTTCAAGAAATAATTGAAAATGGATGAGCCAGATGGAATGCCCGTCGAGACCTTCTCTATTTATTTCTGATAAAGGCGTTATTCCTTTCTTCTTATATGAAACTGTATGACAAGGACATAAAACTCTCAAAAGTTCAGAGTTTATTTTCAGAGTCCTGGTCATGAGAGTTTAGTGTTTCATAGCGTAGTATAGATCGTGATTTTTTTTTTCAATTTAGAAACGTGACACATCGACTTTGAACACGCAATTTTTTTCGATTGATCGAAGCCACAATTTTACCACAGAACTATATTAAGCAATAAATTCAGAAGCTCCTTTTGGATGAAATAAAATTTTATAGAGATATGACATTCTAAAATTGCTTACAAACATTTAATTATCCAAGTTGCCCCTATTTTGTGTAGTTGTTTATATTAACATGTGTTTATATTTTTGAGAAAATAGGAACGACAGATGGTGAAAACAGCACTTTGACAGTTTTTTTTTTCAAAATTTGATAAGGATTTACGCTTTAGATGTCAAAACTGTACAATAAGCTTTCCATCCCCAAATCATTGTCTTTTGCTCGGTTATACTCCACTCTTATACTTTTTTTGCTTGTTTATAGTGCTTTTTTGTTCAAAATTTGATAAGGATTTAAGCTTTCGATTCCAAAACTGTGCAATAAATTTCATTTATTCAAGTCTTTATGTTTTTTAATTACTTCACAGGGCCAAATTTCTAACTAAGAAGATGCTGAGGTCAGCTTGATAAGAAGAGTTTTCAAAAGAATAGATTAAAAATGTAAATTCTCGGAAAGATAAAACTTTAGGTTAACCACTTGACACACGAATTCATTTAACTTTCTAATTAGATAACTCATTCTATTTTGGTAGCTTATTGTTAATTTGATTTTTAAAAATAATATATGGAGCATTTGAGATACCTAATCGTTTTATATTGTTTTATTTCGTATTTAAATACTTAATTCTATGGCTTAATTGCAGACTTGAAAACAAAAATTCAGTAATTCGAAGCGCGTGTCAGACACGTCATTGTATGCGAAGTGGTTAATATTGTTACTTAACGAAAATTAACTGATCAGATTCGTTTATGCATCATTAAATTCAATTAGTTATTAATATATTTATGAAAATATTTACTTCGATGGTATTGTAGGGCATAACAGGTTAATAAAGAAAAATGTACATTCCCAAAGTTATTAAAATAAATAAAATATTATCTTACACCGTTAACAAGTCACTACTGTGTTGAAATATGAAACTAGATAGACTATTTTAGGAAAAAAATGGCTTCTTAATGTATGCTGATGAAGGCAGCTAGGTACTTTAACCCTTTGCTGTCCGATGTCGAGTGTGACTCGACATTCAAGACTGTGCATCATTTTGACGTTTCATTTATTTATTTTTCAAATTTAATTGTTCAAAACGCCTACATAAGGGTTAAAAGATGTAGATTAATTTTTCAAAGAATTATATAAATAATTTTTAAATTATTTTTAAAAGAATTATAAATTAATTTTTAAAAGAATTTTTAAAGAATAAATCCCAAAAATTGATATGAGGATCACATATCAAATTTTCCAAGTCTAACTAATCCCAAGCTCATTTCTAAACCAACCCTGTGAATTCTATCCTGCCAAGCCTGTTTCTGTTTCAAACGAAAGGTGTTTAATGTAAAATGCCTTATCACCAAAGATGCCTGCGCTTAACCACTTGGCATACAATGACGTCTCTGACACGTGCATTGAATTATTGAATTATTAATTTTAAACCTGCAATTAAGTGAAAGTATTCAGTAATTTAAAATGCCAGAATCCCTTAGAAACTTTTCAATATCTTAAAACTCGTTACATTATTATAGCGATTAAAATAACAATAAATGTTCAAGATTGGATGTGTCATCTAATTAAGAAGTTAAATAAATTCGCATGTCAAGTGGTTAATATCCGACAGTCCTCGTTTCAAACATAAATCTCTTTGCCAGCTTAGAATTTGGGTTACCGCTTGGACCGGACAAGTAGTGAAAGAATTTTAAAATATTGCTAAGCGGTCTTATTTATAAACATAAAATGCAGGGTATGGTTTTTGGACTCAGTGAGAAATAAGGATTTATCAAAAATTCGAATCCGGAATTTTTTGTCTATAACACAACATTGTTTTGCATCTTTCACGATACAAATAAAAAAGTGCGTAGTAAAAATGTTACTCACATAGAGGCTGGATATGATGGCTCTGTTGCTCACGCTGCTGAATATCCCGCCTATGACGAGACAAATGCAGCCTATCAGGGAGTTGAAATTGGACAAAGCGAAGAAGATTTCTCTCGTCGTGGCGAGGAAGAAAGGCGGGATCACAAATTCCACGACGTCCTCGTAAAAAGTGCAATAAAAACCGAAGGCTCCGATGTTCAAGCAGGCGACAAGCTGAAGAGCATGGAAAGTATAATGATAACAAACTGATATATTCGGTGTTGTACGTTCTTGATAAAAAAATATAGACATGCCCAGGGGTGCCCATCCCCCCATGGTCCCTGTCGCTAATCCCCCCCGAAAATTGGCATCCATACTTAAATTCTTGGATAGTATGGGAATATTGTTACCTTCCTAACCAATTGGAACAATAAAGCATTTCTAAATTTATATAGTGTATACTTTAAATATATTTTTGTGACATTTCCGAAGTATCGAGTACCATGAACACCGGAATAAAGGACGATAAAAAATGGAAGGAGAGGGAGCCCCGACCCCCACGGAGAAATTCAAGGATAATCTAGGTTTAAATGAAAATTCTCGTATAATTCACGGATTTCCCCAGGCTAAAAAATCGCGTATAATTCCATAAATTTTAATAAGTTAATATTTACATTATACAAATGATTTTCTGAACAGTAGTTTTTTTCTGTGCTCAGTCGAAATAGCAAATCGATTCAATATTTCCTCATTCGGGATTTCCTTTAAAATGTCACCTTCACTACACAGGATCATCAGGCTAGAGAGCCACTCGTCACCTAGGCTGCTTCAAAGACAATTTTTCACTATTTTCAACTTGCTCATAGTCCTCTCCGCAGAACAGCTGGTGACTGGAGGAGACAGAAGAATCGTGTACAGTAAACGCAGGTTTGGCAGCCCTGAGAGATTTAAGAGGCACCTATATGGTCTAATAAAACCCCTTCTTAGCAATTGATGTACGATTTGTTGGTAATCAGTTTCTTCATCGTCAGTGTCAGTTCCTGACGTTCTGTCATCTTGGTGGGATGAGACTGCCTTGGCCTTATCGTTATTTTGGGTTTTCTCTCCCAGGAAAGCAACATCATTTATGTTGATGATAGAGTAGGTAGCTTTGTGGTCAGTGACAAATGCTTCCAGCTCGTCAATGACTTGTTCTTGATCTAAATCATAAAATTCGCGCAGTTCTTCAATGTTTACCTTTTTACTCGAATTCGTTGGGTCAGCTTCACTCAAAATTCCCTCATGACTAAATACTGACATCTGTGTAACCAAAGCTAAGGTTCTTTCTGGGAACCTATCAGATATCTGCTACTGCAGAGAATGCAAAACTTGGTAATACACTTCAATTTTAATTTTTTTAAAATGGCTCTACTATTGTTTCGTCCACAGCCATTTCATCCATGAATCTTTTCCGTTTTCTAATTCGGCAAATAGGTTGTACTACATTGTGCTCTTCACAAAAATCAGCAATTTCTGATTTTACTGTTTACCATCCCTTTTCGCTTCGAAGCTCGGCCAATTTGTTTTTTGAGGCAGCAATAATTTTAGGGGGACACTGTAGTCAATAGCTTGAGATTGTAAGCACTTTGTTACTGGTGACAGTACTTTGAAAATGGTTCTGACCAAAAGCATGGTAGAAACTATGTCAAAGTCCAAAAGCTTTTTAACCAAACCACTTGCCGATGCCTTTGTGTCACTGTCTGAGTCTCTGTCAAGGCATAACTCTGAAAGAGTCTGTTTTATTATGTCAAAACAGGTTATCACTGTCTGCAGGGCATCATTTCGGCTTGACCATCTGGTTGTTTGTACTCTCTTCAGCCGTTACTTTATTTGGGTTTTGTTTCCTTTTCCCAAGTTTTTGATAAAAACAAGATGTCTTCTGTGCCCTGACACGAAAACGTAGTACTCTTGCAAGAACTGGAATAAATATCTCATTTGTGGACACATTTCTAACGATTTTTCTACAACCAAAGCGAATCGGTGAGAGCAATACCACACGTAAAAAACTTTAAGATAATCTTTTTGTGTAATCGTTTTTAGGCCAATGTATTTACCTCTCATATTGCCTGTTCCATCCATACTTTTACCCACAATATTATTGGGATCAAGACCTAGTGAGCTCAAACAGTTGAGTACTTCTTTAGCAAGATTTTCTCCAGTTGTGTCATCGGAAGTAAAAACTTTAACTAACCGTTCCACAGTTTGTTTGCGAATCAAGTTGTTCTTCTACATGGCGAATCAAAAGAGTCGAGCATTCTTTTTTGCTGACGTCTTGAGTTGAATCTAGTATTATTTAATACACTTTGGTCGTGTTGATGTTGTGCGTTATTTTTGAAACCACTATTTCACTCATTATATTTACAAGATCATAAATATCGCGATAACTCAAAAAATTAGATCCTAGTTTGACCTTATTGGCTTTAGCTTTGTCGATCTTCTGAAGGTAAACCCTTGCATCAGGACTATACTTGCTTAGAACTCTGAACAGTCCTAAAAGTTTACCTTTTACAGAATTCTTATTTCGAAATCCAAGCATTTGTTCGCTTGAAAATCGACAGCAATCTATGATTACTCACACTACCTCACGGTTGTGTTGAACTATTTTGTCTGTCTGCTCAGCCAGACTTGAGTCTATCCGTTTTTGAGATATCCATTGGATTCTAGCGATTTCGGCTGATATGTGATTTTTAGACTTTTCATGGAAGACATATCTCTATCTCCCAAATGATTTGTCCATCCTCTATATCCTGTGGTTCCCCAAATCGATCTCTCGGTAGGAAGAGTGAATAGCAGACATGGCAAACAAAAAGCAGAATCACTTTCTTGGCTGTAAACAAGCAACTTCCTGACGATTGCACTTTTATTTGGCAGAAAAAACTTCTTCTTGGAGTAGTTAAACTTTCTTCCATTAGTAGCAGGAAAGTTCATTGATTTCAACTTTTGATTTTCCAAATTAAGAGCTAAATTTATGTCTTCAGTTGACAACTTCGTATTGGCAAAAAAAAGGGGGGATCGGTAGGGTTACCTTCTACTTCCATTTCCATAAAAGGTTTTGCCATGACACTCTTCTAATTCCATTTCTTCGTCAAGTTGAGAATTTTGTACGAGGATACCCTCCCCGTTTTTTAAGTTTGACATTTCTGAGTTATCCATAGACTTAATGTCACATGTAATACTTTCCACAATACTCTCACCTGCATCTTGACTGACTGTATTAGAATTGTCTGGGCTCTTGGCTGAAAGACCCTCTTGATGAATGTCGAAACTTACAATAGAGCTTCCGCCAGAGTTCGATCTAAAAGAATAACGGTTTAGATAATTGTACATATCTGTAGCTAGTAAGTCGATTACTAACATGAGAAACTGTTGTTCAGTAAAGCGAATTACTTCTGGTTGCGAGCGCCGTCTTGTCAATAAAGAGTTGAAATTCATCGGAAGCGGTGGTGTGTTTTCTAAGTTGAGTTTCCCTTTTAATTATTCAATGAGGAGACGTGTTGATGTATTTTAACTGAGCTATCAACTGTTTTAAAATATGTACGCACAATCACACAATCTCGTGCGCACTCCTCAACAGGTTAATAACATTTGGCACACCCCAACTTACCTTGGTTCCGTTCCTGTAGAGCTTTGATGGTACAGCGTCCATGGCCCATCTCCATCTTGGTTTCTACAATCTTGTATTTAATATCTAGTTTATTTCTCAATCTGTACAAATGTTTCTTTTTGAAGTGTTCTGCCCACTTATCACATCTATGAACTGTATTACACATAAGTTCTAAGCATTTATACTTAAAAGTTTTTTTAAGTTGACGAGGCATATTTACTTTTTAATTTTTAGTAAAATATCAGTGAGTTGTAGTCCATCACAAATATATATAGAAAAATGCTATATACTCTAACGTAAATCACCTGTCTCTATGTTGGATTGAAAAAACTAGATATTTGTAATTTACAATAAATAACTCGCAACACACAAAACTTCACCAAATCAAAACATGACGACTAGCTAAACGAAGACAATCGGGAGTGCAGCATCACAGGGCGGAGCGGCGAGACGGTGAAATATGACCTCCGCACCACGTGACGTGACCACAGGAGTCGTGTAAGCACAGCTCGCAGAAACAACAGTCTTGCTTACAAATTTACGAGACAACACACATACAAGTGCGCAGATTGATTCGATTCAGATAAAAAGTGAAAATGCATAATGAGAAAATCCTCCTTTTCCATAGTTTTTTTTCAAAATCCCCCCTAAAATTTCTTCTGATGTCGCAACATGCGACATCAAAACATGCTGTGGGCACCCCTGGACATGCCAGCCTTTATAAATATGTATAATATTTATTTTTAATATAAAATACTAGTTACCTTTCGAAACCAGATAGTTTGTTAAAATGATTGACTATTTGAGATTTTAATTAAATATTTGGAACGTAATTTGCTATTAATGCCTGTATTTTGAACGGAATTTATTATTACTACAAACTTCTAATTTTGATAGTAATTTTGATGTAACTAATAGAATTTTAAGAGCTGTCCTTTGTTTTATTTAGTATACTTCGTCATGCTTAAATTTTCTGTTATTTCGCATTAAATTGTATTTGAATTGGAAAGAGGAAATATTTAATTTTTATCTAATCTATTGGCAGGTCTGTTGAGTCGAAACCTTTCTTCAAAAGCATTATTCCTTTCTGAATTTTTTTCTCTTTAAGATGTCTTTTAATTTGAATATTAAAAAAATTGATATAGAATCATACACATCAAATTCTGTGATAAAGATATAATTGAAGGAATCATACCACGATTTTTAACTGCTTGAACTTGAAAGTTTCAGTTTTGAAAATTTATTGTTGTTTGAATTTGATCAGCGGTGTGAAGTAGAGTAATGATGATTAGTATATGTTCATAACACCAAAATAGTATAGTTTTATCATATTTTGCATGAATAATCTAAAATAGAATTCCTTTAAATAGAATATGTCTATTCGTCAATTTGCCTACAAATATAATAGATAAAAAGAGCTAGATAGATGAAATTTACTGTATGTTCTAAATAGAAAAAAACATGTATCACAGTTTGAGCTCAGGATCAATGAAAACAAAAGCTAAAAACATCAAATGAATGAAATTCGACAGGGAATCAAAACTGAAATCTGTATCAAAGTTTGGGGTGAAAGTCAATAAATGTAAACAAAATCATAATGATTTAGATAAATAAAATTTGACAGAAGATTGGAATTGTAGACCTGTATCAAAGTTTGGATCAATTAGTTTACACTAAATACTTCATGTTATATTAATACAAGAAAATTCGGAAAGAGAACACTCTCACTGCCTTATCCTCAATTCAAAACCTGAAAATACCTTTTTAAAAATGTTGGGTACTTGTTATTCGTATACGTATTATTCGCATGCCAGCGATTAGTCGCCAAAGATTTTATGGTTAGGGCAATTACTTATATGCCAGTGATAAATCGTAAAATAAATTTCTAAATGTTACAGATTAACAATTTTTTTCGTAACAACATCTTTGAACAATCACAAACAGCATGTGGTTAATATTATATGTTAATAACATTTGGTAAATCTTGAGGTTCGCCAATAGCAGTGATTAATACGAAGAAATCGCCAATGGCATCTGGTTAATATTAGATTCACCACTGGCATGCAGTTAACATTAAGACTTTCGCCAATGGCATGCAGTTAATACTAAGATTCGCCAATGGCATGAAGTTAATATTAAGGTTCAGTAATGGCATGTGGTTAATTCTAAAATTTGTCAATGCATGCAGTTAATACATAAATTCGCCAATGGTATGACGTTAATATTAAGGTTCATTAATGGCATGTGGTTAATTCTAAGATTCGCCAATGGCATGACGTTAATATTAAGGTTCATTAATGGGATGTGGTTAATTTTAAAATTTGTCAATGCATGCAGTTAATACTAAGATTAGTCAATGGTATGCAGTTAATATTTATTTTCGCTAATACTATATGGTTAATACTAATATTCACTAATGGCATGCAGTTAATGCTAGGATTCGCCAATGACTTGAAGTTAATACTAAGGTTCGTTAAAGACATGCAATTTACACTTAAACAGCAAATGCTATTTGCTTTTTAATTGTTGCTTGCTCTTCCTCAGATCGGTGCTTCAATGGCTAAGTGAGTAATGAAATGCCGGTTGGTTGGACGCGCTCATAAAATTTCAATACAATTTTCAGTGAATCGCACAGTTGATTGTTTATTATTTGTCCGAAAATTGAATAATCTCTGGTTTACTTACAACTTCAATTATCCGAAGGATGCCTGGTATTGTGAGATAGTAGAACCTTTCCTTTCTTCCACTCGCTAATCTGTTTCTAATGGAAGTCACCATGTCAGTATTTTCGGCTAATAGGATGCCTTGGTTCACCATGGGCTTTTCGGGCTCTTGTAGGTTCCGAAAACTAGGCTCTGCCTTGCTGGTGCTCGCCGTGGGTAATCTGGACTGGTTTGGTAAAGGGGATTCCTTTTCTGGATCAATTTTATTCAGAAACCTCTGTACGGATGGAAAGACGGCTGGTTTGCCCAACCGAACTTCAGAAGGTCTTCTGCTCATTACCTCTTTATATTGACTTGTTTATTATAACGTTATATTGGAGTGTTTAAATCTTGATTTCAAAAAAATTCGATTAGAAAACTATTTTTCTCCTTTTAAGATTCATTTCATAAATCCATAATTATAATCATTTAAAAATCTTTATACGTCCGTGAGTATATAGGCGCTATTAAAGATTTTGATATTCCTTTAAGTCAGTATTGAAATGCCTAAAACTTCTGATATTCGCATAATATATCTTACTGTAAAGATTCTAGTGTTAATTCAGTTTTGTGTTTGATACTAGATACCATAAGTTTGTGATATCAACGATAAGTTTATTGTTTGGATATCCCAATAAATCAATAACGAAATGTAACTGTAGTTTTAGCGTTATTTGTATTTTGAGCTAGATCAGTGATAATAAAAGTAAACAGAAATATTGTTGCCAATCCGTGTGTAGTTAAAGTGCTATAATATCAGCTTTTGCAGCTCAAGCTTTGAAGCAATTAAATTTTTAAATATTTATTATGTTATCCACTACCCACATACGTTTAAATTATACGTACGTCTTTATATACTAATTATTTCATGAATTTAATAATATATTTAAGCTGGCATACAAACTGCAAATTGTGACATTGCTGATGAATAAAACATTCAAGAAACTCCACACAGCAGATTATTAATCCTAAAATTAATTAATTTGGGACGCAGTTATTCTTTTAAAGTAGACTATTGAATATTCGAGATAAATTATCAATAGCTGTTTGAGTATCCATGCCTAAGTTTTTTTTCAATAAGTAACAGTACTTTTCAATAAAGGACTCACCCTTCTTTCTCCCCATAAAATTGTCTTGGGTAAAAGTAATCGTATCTTGGGTGAGGCTACAAATTCCTTGCATGGCATTGGTGAGCGTAAATTACGAAATATAGATCTTTGCCTTGAATTTAGCATTTTTTATTGAATCTATCACGAGAATATGTATTCTGGACTCTTTTTCCCCTTACTAATTGAAACAAAAATTTCTATAATTATAAAGCTACTATTGCAGTTGAAAGTTCGCATAAGTAATTTCACTGATTTTAATCATTTGTGTTAATGAGTTTCTGCATTAGCATGCATGAGAAGCAAATGAAAGTATAGACCGACAGACAGAGCAATCATTTGACGATTTGGTTAATAGTTTGAAAAGAATCTAAATTTTAGATGCTAAATCTGTACATTAAATTTTATTTATCTATTTCTTTGCCTTTTGTTCTTAAGGAATTCCCTTTTATTCATACATCTAGACAAACAGAATTCCTCTCAAATGAAATTTCGTTCAAACTTTGAAACAAATCAACAAATTATGCATAAAGTATTTTTGAGCTATAGTGGTCAGAGTCAGACGGGCAGATATAGTGCCAAAAATGTGGTTAAGGAGGTATAAAATATAGAGTTGGTCAAAATCAGGAATTTGAAAGTTTTGACGCACTATATATTTCGGACGAGAAAGGAAAAAAGCGTTCAAAACGTATACTATGTTTTTTTCATTATACTACTATGCACAGAATACTAATGTTTGGGTCTCTGATAGAAAATATCTGAGAATTTGGCGTTCAAACTTTATCCCACTTGTACCGGTTACACCTTCAGCAAAGAGGATGCAAAAATATTTCAAGATACTATTTTTTCCCTTGAAAACTATATTAAGGTGCAGTTACAGATTATGTTTTTGTATTTATATATTATGAATTAAATATTTCAGAAAACACCAATAAAAAATCTAATGGCCTTATACTATTTTAAAATAAATATTAAAATATATTATTAAAACCTTAGAAAGCAAATGTATTTGGCTTCAAGATATTGTAAAAATTTTATTAAAATAATTAAAAGTTAGAATCCAGAAGAAATTTCTGTTGTTGTTTTCTAAAATTTGCTCTGATTATCAATTGACTGTTTAAACAATTGTCTAAATTAGGTTGTATATACCATGGAATTATTATCGTGAACTTAAGTTCATAGCCAGGATACATTGCAACCAGACTTCGAAAATTGTAAACTAAAACAAGTTACAAGGAGAGAAAAAAGCAATAAAAGGACATTGAAGGCATTAGATATCGATTCGGAAGAGATAAGAACTAAATGGCATCTTTTATCTTATGAGAAAACAAAGACAAGAACAAAAAAAGGAAATCTATGATCACAAATTTCAAGTTATCATGTGAGAACATTATTATTTTTAAGTCATTTTTTTCCTCTTAATTAATTTAAGCCATTTAGTAGTATAAAACTGAAAACGCAATACTGGTAAAAGCAGGTCAACCTTTTAAAAACGCATCTGCTTTCAAAGAAGCACACATAATGTTGATGCATTACTGGAAAAAGCAGTTGAAAAATATATGCGATTAAAAGATATTGATGAATATTGCCATTTATGCTATATTCATTGCCTACAGAATTTCGAGCTTCAATTATTCGTTATCTTCAATTAATCAAAACCCCTAACGAAAATAATCTCATGTTCTGATATGATAAAAAGGAATAAAGTGATATAGTGCATAAAATGTTATATATAGGATCGTACATTTTTAGTTGAAGTGACTTTTAAAATCAGAAAGTAGTTATGCTTTCACAAAAATGAGTGGCCAAATATGGGAAACCAATTTTTCTAAATGGATCGATGTTTTGGTGATCCAAATTCGACAGTCTCTCTCTCTATTTGATAAGAATATTTCCGGTTTGAAAAATATCATATAGATTAATAAACATAAAATCGCAGAACTGAACAAATTAAATTATATACTCAAATAAATGAAGCGTTTGAGACAATTTGAGCATTATAAAAAACCCATTCAAATGTCATTGGCTGTGACATATTAGTTAATGCGAAATAAACATATTAATAATGAAACCATTTATTTGTAGAGAGTAATAACTTCTTAACCTAAAATTGATTGGAATTAAAATAGAATACTAAGTCTTCACAAAGATTACATTTAGAATTACAAATAACTAATTACTCAGTAAAGTCAACCAGTAGGAGTAATCTCCCTAAAATTTTCTAATAAAGGGGTTGTCTCAGAAGACGTCTTGCAGGGCATTGGCTTACAATAATAACGAAATATTAATCTTGGCGCGAATTTAGTGTTTTTACTGAATTTATCGTTTTATCTTTGGCGATTTATTTGGAGATTAATAGCTGGCATGAGATGAATAGTATCTGAAAATCGAATTTGTGTTTTAAATGAGTTTTTTTCAACCGATTGAAACATAAATTTGACTCAGAACTATACTTGTAGACGCAAAATTCCATGCCAAATTTGATATTTGTCATTGCATCTCTGAGTCACCACACTGACATGTCTATGGAAGTATAGGCTCATAAAAACCATTGTTGGATTTGGATCAAACTGTACTAGATGTTAAGATTATAGATGTTAATTCTTTGTACCAAATTTCATCTATCTAGCTCTCTTCGTTTTGCCTTGCCAAATTATAATCGAACAACCGGACAGACTGACTTTCTCTGAGAGGATTTTATCCAAAATTCGATATAAAAAAATCTACAAATTCTGCGAGATTTCTTTCATCTAGCTAGATTAAAGCTTGTTTGAGTTATCTTTGCCTCGAATAGACAGAGAGATGGACATTTTTCAAAAAATGTGTTTTTTGAAGTCAGGGAAGTCTAACACTTGGCGATGTGTCAAAATCTTGAATTCAAATTTTTTAATTCGGGATTTTCTCTGAATTATATATATTTGAAAATAAAAAAAGTACTTGGGTTCTGACATTGGGGTAATGTGTCTTTCCCATGATCTGATTGTCCCGTGTTCGAGTCCCAATTTGGGTATGGTTGTCCTTCTGTGTTCTATCTGGAAGGTGTGTGGATGTACCCCCATGTAAAAAGGGACTTTGCAAGCGAATGTGAATAGCAAAAGTCGTACTCTTGGCCTTAGTT
>JAOUZG010009418.1:115689-127220 GCA_026289955.1 Argiope argentata
AATGGCTTCGGCCAGGACAGTGAATACCTATGCCATATCCAGTCAAAAGATTGTCTTATTTAAGTTGTCATGTACACGAACTTTTCTAAGGGAGACAGTCCCATAGCATCAAAACGCTGTTAAGAATATAAATGTATGTCTGCAAAATCGTGTGACATTGGAATGTCCCTTTTTGTCTCGTAAACTATACAAAAATTAAATATAATTCTTCATCTTCAACCTTCTTTAGTATTCAGTACTTCTCAGTAAAACAAGGGATGAGACAATAAAAATGTTTAAATTAAAGAGCAATAATATAATGTAAAATTGTTAAATTAAACAAGAAAATAATTTTAAAAATTCATCAAAAGCCTTGCAAAATGTATCGCTTTTTAAACTAGCATTATTCAAATGATAGTTATTTGAAATTTGGAAATGATAACCTTTATTTTTTTGAATTGATATTTGTGGAAGTTATGGAGATTAAAGTCAAAATACAGTTTAATTTTTAATTAACTAAAAATATAATCCACATTTCAAAAAAATCGCTCAGAAACTCATATTTTTCTTTCCTACATATATTTGTTCTAAATTGAGTACTGTAGGTCATACGATCAGGCCTGTAGAGCACCAACATGCACATTCATCTTTATTATTAGCATGGATTTAAAAAAATTAAAGCGGCACTTATTATGTGAAAAATAGACACAAACGAAAAGATTAAAGAAAATAAGATTCCTAAATTCTGACATTTTGAAAACATCCTGTGTCTTTTATTAAACAATTTAACTGCTGTAAAACAAAGTACCTGCAATTTCTACAAATCTAGCGTACAGCTAAGAACTTCTTTGCAGTTTTTGCATTTCTTTGCTCTTTCTTGGTATTTTAAGTTCCATTCGCGTGTGTGAGGTTTCATTTCGTTTCTTCTTCGTGTTTTTACTTTTCCTGAACTGCGCTTCACTGGTAACATCTTTTTTATTTCACGTGACTCACATGCTTTAAAAGGAAAAATTAAATTTTCCTTTCTTAGAGAGTTGCCTTTTCTTTTTCAATTCTACAGACTTCGCTGTCTTCAAACGCAAGGAAAAAGAAGTTTATTTTAACAAAATTTAAGATCGCGTGAGTTAATCACGTTTTATGAGGAGCTACGTTTGGTTCTCTAAGATTTTTTTTTGTTTTGTTTTTCTTTACGAGTAAAGTTTATGCAAAACGAAGAATTAAAAAAATAAGAAGCAATTGTTTCTTGGTTTTTACTAATTATATTGTGATAAAATTTATTAATAGATTCTTATTTTTTTTTAAGAATTAATTGAGATTTATAATTTGATTTCAATTAATACTTTTGCAAGATCTTTTTTACGTATTCGCTGAAAAATCAAAAGTTAATATAAAAGATTAAAATGAAATCTGCTACGCATATTTCAATGAATCGCTTGTTTCTTGAACGGCCAAGCCCCATTTGCTAGTGTAAGTTAAATTATATTTTTATTCATTTTAACTGTTTCATTGAATAAATCACTTTAGCGCTTAGCATAAGGCTTTCTTAGATATCTACAAGTAGCTTTTTAGAGTAATGCAAAGCGGATCATGAAATAATCACAACATTTGAAATAAACTTAATTGTTTAAAATTAATTGAAGAATGTACGGTTTTCTTCACAATTTCCAATGAATGATCATTGAGGCTCTTTTATAATTTTCGTTTTTGTTGTGACTTATGGCCCTTTATAATTCCACTGAGAGTTATCTGTCAACGTTTCAAGCCGAGTGAGCGTCTCTTGTTTTTTCAGTAGTACCAACTAGGATCAAGAATATGAATTAACCACTCAAGCGCCACAGCCCTTTATACGGTATGGACTTCATTCATGCATTTCTTTCACTCATCCGTAGATCGTAATTTAGATCTGAATCAGAGAGCTATCACCAATGAATCAATACCTCCCTCCCCCATGGCATTACTTCCGACATGGAGGACTTTTTGGTCACGGAGCATTTATACTTGCGCCAACCACCATTCACATTCACGCCTGCAGATAGTCTTCGACCGGCGAGGTTCGAATTCATAGCCGAAGGAATGCGAGTCCGACGCCCAACCAACTAGGCTATCATGACCTTTCTATAATTTGTTTTACATTCTTTCGAGTTTCAATAAGTAGGGATTTAAAGAATCAGGTCGTCTAATATGCGTCTAATTTGGTGCATTTATATTATTTCAGGATATCGTTGCAATAAATATGTCTATTTTGCATAATTAACCCTTATTTTAAAAGTAGAATTTAAATAATAATCAAGTAATATCCACGATCCCAATTAGTCTAGATTATCGATTATTGTCCAATCACCTTGAGTGCATACAAGTGCGCTCTCTTTTTCCTTTCTTAAGCTTATCAAAGAGTAGGCATACGCCAGGAAGTAAAAAGTCTCAAACCAAAAACCTTTTATCAACTTGGGCATCGGAACTATGAAATCAAAAACAATCTCACGACCCTCTTCCCCTTTCCACTTCCTCGCCTCTTAACTGTAATTTTGATTTCCTGGAGTTCCTGACATCTCTCCTCCTCAGACACTTCACCGGCTCCCTCAATGTCAAATTAACAGAAAGAAAAGTCACTACAGAGCAGGTCCCCCTCGCCCCTGCTTTTTTTTTCTCTCAGTGCATTGACTTTCCATTTACTTAACAGCTAGCCGAAGAACTTCACTGGGAGAAGGAGGCAGTTTATACTTGGAGGGGGTGAATCCGAAGAGTGTCCCTTCTTTTTTTTTTTTCCCATCTGTGTTTTCATTTTCCGGAATTGCCGTGAAGGAAGAGATCTTGATTGGTATTACTTGGCAGGCAGATTGTGAGAGATGGGCTTTCGGAGTATTCACCGTCGTAAAGTTCGGTTTTTTCCGCACCGCTATTGCCATTGCAAGTGCGGGAAATGACGTCAGATTCAAGTGCGGTGCAGCACTTGATTGGGATTTTTGGAGGGAAGTTCTCTTTTGTGTAATTTGCTGCGAAGTACTACAAAGAAACGTTCTTTCGCTCCCCGAGGAAGTAATTTCTGAGTTGGAAACATGCGAACATGTAAATAGAGGCGAGTCATGGTTCGCCTTTATTGAGTGGGTGGGGATTTTTTTTATGTTTTGGTATCTTTTAGTTTTATGTTTCATAAATTCAGAACTTGTAAAGGCCTTTTTTCTCTTAAACATCTACATTTCTTACCTTTTCATGACATAAAAAGAAGCTTTTTCTTTTAATTCTTGGTAAAATATAAATTTCATAATAATTGCTATTTTTAATGTAAAATTTAGAATTTAAGCTATTTAAGTACTTAAAAAAAATAGTTACGACTCTTTCTGGCATAGGTTTTATACTAAAAAACAGCAAAGAGATAAACTGAATGCATAAAAAGATTACAATCCGAATTTAATAATTTGTACTTTTTGTGTTTCATTACACAAAATAAACTTTAAAAATATTGCAATCACCCTAAAAACATTTGTCTTGAAATTTGAATAATATGGAGTTTTAAATATGTATATACAATATAATATGTAATACAGTTATAAATATGTATACAATTTATTTTATTTTTTTATTATTTAAGTTTATTCTCCCTATGACATAAAAGTAATAGTTAATTTCAATGAAAATGCCAAAAATAATTTTCGTAGGGAAACTAATGTTATACTTAAAACATTCTCTTTAAAAAATTGCCGGTATGGGAACCAACATTTTTCTATAACGCTGTAATAAAAGTCGTAACATTGATTTTTAATATCACTTTTCTACTATTTTTCTTTGCATTATTTTTATTGTGTTATAATTTTCTTCTAATTTTTTTATTCCTTTCTGTTATAATTTTTTTCAAGTTTATTTTTGGCTTAAATTATTGAGTGATGGAAATCCTGTTTTATCTCTGTTAATATTAATATTTCGTTCATTTAGTAACACAAAAAGAAACTATAAAGTCTATACCAACTATACATAACTGTAATAAAAATGATGCAATTTCTCCCATCACAATTTCCCTACTTATTTCACAATTATTGGGTCACATATTTTTAAAATTAAATCAAAAACAATAAATTATCTGTTACTTTATTTGTTTGAAAAAAAAACTGAATTCAGAATTACTTTTATAATTTGTTTGAGGGGATCAAATATAATTTAGAGATTATTCTTATAAAAAACAACTTTGAGAGGGAGGAGGGTTGTGCTTTCTTATACACTGAAGTGACAAAAGTCATGGGATAGCAATATGCAAATATACAGATGGCAGTAGTATCGCAGCGAAAAAGTATAAATACGCAGTTCGTTTTCCAGAGCTTTCATTTGTGTTCAAGTTTTTCTTGTGAACAGGATTTCCGTGATTTATGGCGGCACGACGAGAATTAACAGACTTTGAACGTGGAATGTTAGTTGGAGCTAGACACATGGGTCATTCAATTGCGGATATCGTTAGTGAATTCAACATTCCGAGATCCACAGTATCAAGAGTGTGTCGAGAGTAGGAAATTTCAGGCATCTCTTCCCATCATGGACATCGCAGTGGGCGACCACCTGCACTTAACGACCGAGACCGCCGACGTCTGTGTAGAATGGTCAATATTAATAGACACGCAACACTTCGTCAAATAACTGCAGGAATCAATGTGGGACGTACGAGGGACGTGTCCGATAGGACGGTGCGGCGAAATTTGTCTTCCTTGGGCTATGACAGCAGAAGACCGACTCGACTGCCTTTACTGACAGCACGACATCGCCTGCAGTGACTCTCCTGGGCTCGTGAGCATATCGACTGGTCCCTAGACCAGTGGAAAACCGTGGCGGGGTCAGATGAGTCACGATTTCAGTTGTTACGAGCTGATGGTAGAGTTCGAGTGTGGCGCAGACCCCACGAAGCCATGGACCCAAACTGTCAGCCAGGCACTGTTCAAGCTGGAGGTGGCTGCATAATGGTGTGGGCTGTTTTTACATGGCATGGACTCGGTCCTCTAGTGCAACTGAACCGATCATTGACTGGAAATGGTTATGTTCAGCTGATTGCAGATCACTTGCAGCCTTTCATGGACTTCACGTACCCACACAACGATGGGATTTTTATGGATGACAATGCGCCATGTCACCGGACCAGAACTGTTCGCGATTGGTTTGAAGAACATTCCGGACAATTCCAGCGCATGATCTGGCCACCTAGATCGCCCGATATGAATCCCATCGAGCATTTATGGGACATCATCGAAAGGTCCGTTCGTGCCCAAACTCCTGCACCACCCACACTTTCACAATTATGAACGTGTATACAGACAGCATGGCTCAATATTCCTGCAGAGGACTTCCAACGACTTGTGGACTCCATGACACGTCGAGTTGTTGCACTTCGCCAGGCAAAAGGAGGACCGACACGATATTAACAGTCATTCCATGACTTTTGTCACTTCAGTGTATATATCACTCAACCTAATTGGGACCTGGGACAAAAATTTCTTTGAGGCCTCCCTCTGATTCACTACTTCAGTAATGAAGAACAGAAGTTTATGAAGGTATTTAAATTTTCGATAGCTGAATTACGAAGGATCAAGTAACCACTTCGCATACAATGACATGTCTGACACCCGCATCGAATGACTGAATTTTTATTTTCAAGTCTGCAATTAAGCCACTGAATTAAGTATTTAAATACGAAAAAATCAATATGAAACGATTTGGTATTCCAAATTCTCCATACATTATTTTTAAAAAATCAAATTAACAGTAAATTAACAAAATAGGATGAGTTATCTAATTAGAAAGTTAAATAAATTCGTATTTCAACTGGTTAATGCTACCCAGAAGCCCGTATTTTTGTGATATCGATTTTTGCGATACATAAAAATAGAGGCTTTTGATTAGAAAAAATTGTCCATCATAATTGCTAAAATTTAGTGGCCCTAGAAAGCCATATATTTACGAAATCTATATTTTTTGTGTTCATACTATAGATTAAAGAAGAAGCTAACATAAAACTGTTGGATTTCACAATGTATACTGGTATTTTTTTCAAAAAAAAGTTCACTGAAGAAAGAAACGTAAAATTAACTCGATATATGATTTGGTGTGGGATCTCGGAACAACTGCCCCCTATGCCACTTCTTGGGTTCCTTATGATATGTATAAACACAAATATTATGATATTCAAAACATTTGGCGAAGAATTTCACAAATATCAATATTTTACACCTTCAATTCAAAAAGAAAAATCTTGGAATATGTTTCTTCCATGCATGCGATTACAACAATTCAAGCGAGTGGGGATGGTCTTCGCGGCATTTTCTCGTATACTTCTTAATAAAGATGGAATTCCTACTTCTCTATCTTAAACAAGGCAGAACTCCAGTAATGTTTTGAATGTCACGAATGCTTAGGTTTTTATTCTCAGAGTCCTGCAAACGAACGTTTTAAGTTCTTATTATGTTTTAAAAAAAGAAGAAATGCATGTTTTTTGGGCACTTTTTAAATTATTGGAACAAAAATCTCATACAGAATTATTTTAATAATATGATCACATCCCCAATTTTATTCACCTATTTTGTTTCGTTTTTTGAATTATCTTACTTATATGCATTTGAATGTACAGACTGAGAGACAATCAAAGTCTTGAGGAATTTAATACAAATCTATAGAATTGTCCTAATTGCGAAAATTCAATTATATTCAATTTGTAGTTGTAGTTTTCACTTGTTTGAATGAAAGAACTGCTTTGAAATAATTAATTTTTAAAGAAGAAATTACAGACAAATTATACATTTCTTAGATTGACATCTTATTTTGAATTGTGATTTAGAATCGCATACTCTATGCCAAAACTTAGCCAAAGTATTTGATAGTAAATTGCATCTGTGATGACATTATGTATCGATTTTTATCAATTTAAGATGAAACCGGATTATTGAATAGACAAAGTAGAAAATTGTCTATTAGCGACATAATTGTAATAAGTTTTGAATCTTTGAACTTTTTTTGTATAATTTAAAAAGTTCTTTGGTGTTTTTTAAAAATTTAATTAGTTTAAAAACTGTGCAATAGATATTTTTCAAATTAAATCGAAGCAATATTTAGGTTTTAGAAGAATATTCTAGAAACGTTTATAAGTATTTACTATTTGAATGTATAATAATATGTTTATTATATAATTCTAAAAAAATTGAAAGGTAACTTTATAACTGTCTAGGATGTTCTTCTATCTCTAAATAATAATTAGATTGTATTATCAAAATATTTGACATTTGGTTTTGTATTGAATTACTTTTAAATTAAAGTTGTGCCTTTTTTATTCTTGTTAAAATGAAACCAAATTTTTAAGAAAATGATCAATATTTAAGTAATAATGATTTTATTCATGATCAGGTTTACTTTAATTTTAATAAATCTTTTGAAAAATTATTTTATTTTACAACAATATTTTTCAAAGTTTCATTTACTGAATCTGTGTTCATTCCTATTGCGATTACGTTAAATTAATTTTAGGTTATTTACATAGGATAAGTATAAGCAAATTTTAAAAATAAAATATGAACGAATCACCTCTTAACCCTACAACGCGTCGTGTAGCTATTTAGTTACACGTTTATAAGCTTCACGTGACTAAAAACTTCCAAAGGAGATGGTGAGTGTTTGGAAATCCTTTTATAATGATTTTTAATAAGCCTCTTTAGAAAATGTCGATAACTGGTAATAGAAGTACTAAAATAAGATTTAAATGGGAGAATCAACGAGACGGTTGTTGCACGAATAGTTCTACCTTTGAAAATATAAAAATATTATTTTGCATTACAAAAATATATATTGGTAAAAAAGGATTTTATTTTTATTGCAGAATTGTTGTAATGTGTCGCTTCGATATTGTTTAATTTACAGTGTAACCATTTGTAATCATTTGGCATAGTTTAATTATTTTCACATTTCCCGAAATGAATAATTAAATTTTTTTGTATTTTTTTTCCTAAACAATATGCAGTTATTCAAAACACGAACACACACACACATGAGAAAGTTTTTTTTTTTTTGTAATCTTATAATAAACCATGTAACTCTAAACATAAGATCAAATATTAGTTGATTAAAAAATGGGTATAATTTTAATTGGACTGAAATTAAATCTCCTTACGTTTGGGCAGAAGAGACAGCAAGAAACGCATGGGTCATAAATGGGTTGAACACCTCTTCCACAGTTAGGAGTGCCACACGCAATTCTTGAGCAATCTTGCTGATGACATCAGTCATCGTGAGAATGACAAATAGCAGAAATAAAGCTTTATACATCATGTTTACTTTTACGATTTTTCTTCGCTAAAATTACAGAGGGAAAAAAATCTATTATTTAATAATTTATTCAACTTCATTCTATACAATGTATTTACCAAGATATGAAATTCCATATTTTACTTACCATGTTTCAATACTAATATATTTAGCATGGAGCTATAGTTTTGCGAGATTTCAAATTTTAAAGATATTATAGAGTGAACCAATGATATATGTATACAAATTATGTTTCAAAAAATAAGATAAAGTCATGCAATCTAGGGTTAAACATATGTTACGACGGTTTCGATAGGAGATTCCGATATTCTATTCTATTTTTCTCCCAAATAGTAATTCATAACTGCGTAATAGGATTTATCAGGTTTTTGTATTTTTGTCATTTATTTACTTCATAAATTATGCTTCATTTCTTGTCACTATCTTTATTAAACGCCCTTGTTTCCATGTATTTCTTTTTATATGCTCCTGTTATAAGTTTTCTGTTTTGCTTTTTTTAATCCCTCTTCCAATATTCCTTCGCTTCTGGACATAAAAAGCCGCAACGAGATAAAAACCGCAGAAAAACAATCCACAAAATTTATGTCTTAGCGGTGGCCACAAGTACCAACTAGCTATAAGCCCAGCGGCTGAAACACCTTCTAATTACACCACCGACGCTACTATGCTCGACAAAATGTTGCTGAACCCCTGAGAGCCATAAAGCCAGGCACCGAACGCTAAAGAGAGGTCCTCCCTCTTAAAAAAAAGAAACGAATAAAAAAATCTTCTGTCCTTATTACGGGAAGGATTGGAACATTAAATATCCGTTAGTAAGCAGTTCAATTAGAATATAAAAGCTTTCTCGTGGAGGGGTGTAGCGCTGCTCCGGGAAATGATGAGTCGAATTTTGATAAGGAAAAGTATTTTCTGATCTGGAAATATTTATTATTCATTTTCTTGGAAGAATCGGCCGAGTAAAATGTTTAGTCAAGCAAGAGAATCTTTCCCCCCTTTTTTTTCTTCCCTCCTTAGTCGGGAGAAATACGTCAGAATGATTGCGGAAATTGAGATAAATATAGAAATTCTGAATGGTAAAGTAGAAAAAGTTAATTTGAGTTTTATAGGTTTCTTCTTTGTGGAATGGGGTTGAAATTGCAGTTTTTCAGGAAATGTAACAATTTCAGGGTGGAATGACGTATCGGTATAACTAAACTAAAATCAGAGAAGCATTAAAAATTCATTTTCATATGAAAAATACCAAAGAAATGATTTGTGAGATTTTCATACAGATATTTATTAAAGAAAATAATTTCTTTACATAATGTTACCTTGTCGGTTACCTTAGACAATTGTTCATTTAATGTCTCGGTCATGAGACGCACATTATTGTTCAGATTCCCTGGTATCGTATGATCCATTCTTTTACAATGTACTTTACATAATATTGCTACAAACTACAAAACTTTCAAAGATTAAATTGCACCGACTAATTTGTTGCGGAACACTTGAGCGCGAATTGATTGCAAAGACAACAGAAATAATAACCACCTGATCTAACTGCATGAATAGGTCTTATTTACTTTTTTTCTGTGATTGAGTTCAGTTTTTGAATTTCAGTGTTCATTTGAGCATTTGTAATATTTTTATAATAAATCTAATGTTTTAATGAGTAAAAGAACAAAAAAATTACATCTGATGACATTGATTAAACTTATCTTGCATTTTAGGAGCAGTAACCGGCTTTATAATTCATTCCAGTGCCTCTTTTGTTCTTAAATATCTTTCTTCGTTTGCTTGTATTTATTAGTAAAAAAACAAATTATTATATTGTTATGATCTAAGCCAATTATCACAATCAAAAGTTTATTGTAGAAAACTGAAGTCATTTCGAATTATTGTATCGGAGATTAACTATCATGCGATTATTTTCTTAAGAAAATATGAAACCCCATAATATTTTCATGTTGTTTTGAGAAAGTTACCATTAAAAAATACATTTCAAATTGTATATTTTTATATTGGCTGATCCCATTGAATGCCTTCGACCAATTACACAACTAGTTGGCGCACAATTTTTCGCTACATTTCCTAAAAAAGGTTTATACACATTTATTCATCTTATATAGTATTTTCATTTTATCAGTAACTTTTAAATAAAATATAATATGTATATCCTTCTTTATATTTTTCCATTCGATACATCGCTTGAAACGTGTTGACATTAGTATTGAAACACTAGATTTATTAAGAGTATAATGGTGAATAGTTGATCAGTTGTTTTATTTGTTGCAATCACATTCTACCAGTTTCTCACCTTTGTTAGTACTAGTTTTTAAATTTTCATTTGATCCTTTCTCAGTTTCTTTTCTGTTCACTTAAAAATATCACGCCTAAATGATGGAAACGTTTCTTATAAATTAAACATATCAGATTCTTTGGGATTATCGCTATTGTCAATCGTATGCCACGAATGATTTTGTTTCAAAATATAAAACAAAATTTCCAAAAAAGGAATAAATTTTTTAAATTTTCCTTTGGTCTTTTTTAACAGTTTTTGTTTTGAATTGTATTCCTTAGCTAATAATTCTATTGAAAGTAATAACGTTACAAGATATCCTGGATTGGTGGTAGAAATTACCACCACCAATTAATTAATTAAAAATTTAAACTAACAATTTCTCTTCGATAAGTTAACTTCTAATATTTAAAGCGTCTTGTATCTAGTAAAAAACAATCAGGAAAAAAGATAATTATGAATTCTTGAAAATGAAAGCTTTTAGTACCGAAAACAAATTAGCAAGAATGCAGATTTCTCATCCGAAACATTTTAATAAGATAATGTTTCGGCTTCACTCATGCATGTCTTATTCTACAAATTAACTCTTGATTTATAACAGCTATAATGTGTACACACAAAAAAAAGTCTTTGATATTACTGCAATGTTCATTAATATAAATTCAGTAATTAAAACAACCCAAAAGTATTGTTATAAAATATGAATGCAAAGATTTTTAATTGCTTAAAATTGAAGAAAAATCTAACGAAAGTAATACTACAGAATAAAATTATTACTAATCTTCATTTTAAAATTTTATTAAAAGTTCAAAAATCCTTGAAACTGATTATTTCTATTAAGAAATACTCACATACCAAATTTGGTAACTCTTGATTATTATATTCCTCTGTCTTGGAGATAATTTTAAACAGTCTATTCTTCATACATACCTCATCATTCAATTTACAGGTGGTTCGACAATCTATAAACATTATTATATTAAAAATA
>JAOUZG010009418.1:142579-158482 GCA_026289955.1 Argiope argentata
TATAATATAAATTTGATAGAAAGTTATTTTAGAATTACATGCTTTATTTTCGCAGTTTTTTTTGTCAAATAGACGAATTTTGATTATTATCTCTTTAGTTTTGAATATTAAAATAAAGGAATTGAATAAATATTTGTACTAATTAACTTAATTTTTTCTTAATTATAAGTTTATATATTATAAACTTAGGACAAATTTAACAATTAACCAATCAATTTACTTCTAGTGAGTTTATTTCGTTTCGTTCTAAATGTAAACATTTTTTTCAGATCTGAAGTTTTACACTATAGAAAAAGATTTCAAAAATTCATCTAAAATTGTTTCGGCTTTCACCTTTTATTCTTACTTTCTCGGTGACAATTACAGACGAATTTCGAACAATAACTCTTCAATATAAGTTAAGACATCTTAAAAACTAAGGAATAGAGTAAGAACTCCTGGAATCGATATATCGAATGAAAATCGATTCACAGTTTTTTGCTTAAACTTTTTTCACTCAAGCGTAAAAGTTTCTCTACGATTACTTTTTCTCCTATAGATGTAGAAGTATGATATAAACTTTTTATACAGCATCGAAGTAAAGTCCGAGTTTCTAGAATTCGTTTGTAGATTTTTGTAGGCCCTATATTTTATTGCAGATTCATTTTTCATTCTAAAAATGCGCATGAAAATAAAGATTTTCTTAATTCTTTTCATGCGACATACCTAGTCATACAGTAAAATATCTTTAAATTGTATATTTGTTTAATTTTTACTAACACCGGATCTTATAAGAGGGATATTTTGATACAAACATATGTTTTGTTTACTAGGCTAACAACTAGAGTCAAAACTCAATATATTTATTTGGGTATTACAGCAATCGAAACTCACATAACATAGGAAAACTTAGCAGTTCTTTGTTGAATTAGTTTTCGAACACATAACCTTAAAATTTCGAAAACTAGACTATATCACAAGATTATTGCTCCTGTCCAGATGCAGATTTTAGGATGCCAAGGATATTTGAATAAAAAAAATTGATGCTTTTATTCGTTACAAGTTATGAATAGTAATAGATTAAAAATACCTTTCTCTTAATAATTACTTTTGCATGAACAGGAGGGAGGGGAACTGTCAAGATTTGGTTGAGAAGTTTTGGAACACCCACTATACAGTTCGACTGGCTCCTTGAGATGTTCTTCTGCTTGAACCTATCAAGAGATTGTTTGGTTGTCTCTCAAGAGAAGTTTGGCTCTGGTGACGTCTTCATTCGATCCGACGATATACTATAAGACTTCAATCTTCAAAATTATCCAATATTGGAGCAAAAGTTTCAAAATTAATAGCAATGATTTAGAAAAGAATTAAGTTAATAATACTTTCATTTCCATTTTTTATTGTTGTTCGTTGCATTTTTTTTGTTATTGTTTGTAATTAAGTGCGTTTCTTCTTGATACCGTCTCGTAATATAATAAGACATTTGACCTTTTATTTCAATTTTAAATCTATACATTAAAGGTAATAATAAATGACTACTAAGACTTGAATTGAAGTCACAGAAAAATCTGAATGACCAGATCATGGAAACAGCGTAGGAGGGAATTTAAATCAAATTCTAGAAATTCTCACTGACACTTAGGAATAAACGTCTCTTCATTAATAGAGAGCAGCCGTCCCTCTCCATTTCCGTAACTCTAGGAGGGGATGAGAATCAATCATCTTACCGGAAGCTTTTCATATCCATATTTGTGGGGCCAACCGAAGGGATTATACTAAAAGTAAGGATAAACAAACTCAAAATGAAAAGGCCAGTCAGAGATAATAGTTGACCCTGCTACAAAGCAACCCATTTAATAGGAAGACGCAAGTGGCATTTTTCGATACGAAAATCGGAAACGAATACAAATTCCAAAGTCCTCTAGAAGAAAGAGACAAATATCTCAATCAGAACAAAAGCCACTAAAGCACATCAAAATATCCAATATAAAAACCATCCTCTTCTCCTGGAGATACTTAGTAGCAAATATACCAACGAAGCTCTAGTAATAAATCAATGTTATAATCTAATAGTTACAATAAAAGTAAAGGCAAAGCTGATCACAAACCTACTTGAACAACAGGCTTTGAAGACACACGGAAAAATCTGAATGATCAGATCTCTGACACAGCATTGACAGGGAACTGAGGTTGACTCCTAAGAACCATCACCGACCATGGTACAACCCTTCCTGTAAAATGCATATTCTGTCATCAGTATGGGATAATCGACACCATACCATTTGTGTTTTTAACAGTATAGCGAGAGCCAACTATCTTATAGGAGACTTTACATCCCTATCTCTGAGACCCCCCGTCCCTAATGAATGAAGGTGAAGGTAACTACACAAGGCTACTCCACCTGCCTAATTAAAGGCACTTGAATTAAATTTGAATGTTCGGACAGCCGCGATGGTATTGACTGGAACTAAGGTTAAGCCAAAAAAGATAGTCAATCCCCGCCCCCATGCGAGAATCTTTTCATCCTCATACAAAGTGCTTCCCGGTGGAGTAAAGGTAAATCATATTACTGACTCTGATAAACACCCAAAGGCATACGCATAGCAAATACTGAATGATCGGACCGCCACAATAGCAACACTGGTTGGTACTGTGGTTGAAGGCAAAGGGCTATCACTAACCACGGTACAACCCTTCTTAAGGAAAATATGTTCCATCATTGGAAGGAGGTAGCCTCTCCCCTCTATTTCTATGCCCATTCGGGTAACCAGAACTAATCACCATGCCGAAAGCTTCTCATCCTAACATCCCCGTGAGAGTGAAGGCGAAGGTAAGTCATAGATAGACTCTCCGACCCGCCAAGAAGGTACTCGGATTAACCATAAAACTGAATGACCGGACCACCACAACAGCAATTAGTGGGAACAAGCGAGCAACTAGCGAGTCCTAAGGGTCATCACCGGCCACGGTACAACCCTCCCCGAAGGAAGTATGTCCCGTCATCGATGGGAGGAGTCTAACCTCCACCTATTAATTTACCCATCGAGTTGACGAAATCTAACTACCATACAGGAAGCATCTCATCCTGAATTACGAGGTGTCCCCCTGTGGGAAGAAGGCGAAGGTAAAGAAAACCGTCACAAAATTAAAATTTTCCGAACAATTTGAAGATTTTTTGCCTCTAAAGACAATGTGATATGTGAACTTTTACGCAGTGAATATTTATATCACCTAATGAAACATCATTAAATGTATAATGTCATTATCTTAGTGCCTTATGCCCTGCACCTTTGCTGTAACAGAAGGACAATAATTACTTTATTCCAAAATCGAACAAATCCTTTTACCTTTGATATAAGAAAATAGTCTGAACAGTTTAAATCTTTTTACTATAAGTTTTTTGAGAAAAAAAATATGAAAAGAATACCGTTTTGAAAATTCTGAATGTTAGAACAAATAATCATGAATTACACCAGCCTTATTGAACCGCAATTCATCATGAAAGACCGCATTTTTTTTCTTACACTATCCACGTAATCGCAAAACAAGAAACTTTTTTTTAAAAAAAGAATAAGACATTTCAAACAAAGGGTAAAAAAAGAAGGAAATTTTCTTGTTGATTTTTAGAACCTTTGGGGGGGGGTGCGTAATAGCTGTATCCATCAGAGCTGGGGGCGTCGTTAGCGGAATCGCTAAGAAGAAGAGGGTCGATTTATATCAACGTGATCTGAATTCTTGGGCCCTCACACTCTCCGGGGAATGTGGAAGGTCTGAAATGGCCCTTTATTTCTGCTATTTTTTCGAGAATTCGTTCTTCTCTAAATGTGACATCACTTTACGAGAACGGAAAGGAGAAAAAAATTCGCTTTTGAATGGTATGAACATTTTATATTGAAAATGATTTCTTTTGAAGTCGTGTTTTGATGAATGGCAATTTTTCTCGAGAGATTTCATGCTGAACCTTTCCAATTTTAAACGACTCCTGTGAGATTTTGTTGTGAGAGTTTCAATTTTTTCCCTCGTTATTGTTTGGGTTATTCTTAAAATGAAAAATTTGAATGATTGATTCTTGTTTCAATTGTAAATAATTTTGGAATAGGATATGCTAACTCTTAAAATTTCAGCATTTGCTTATTAAAAAAGTACTAAGATATCCGATTATATTCAAATGTCGCATTTTCAGAGAAAGAGTCGGATATAGTTTTGTTTGATAACATTAATTTATTGCATTTTTTTAAATATAACTATTTAAATTTTGTCTCTGAACTTATTCTTTGTGAAGTTATATTGATTGTTTTCATAGTTTAATAATTCATATTTTAATTCTAATGCATATTAACATTTTCAAATGTTATTTGATAAACTCTCCTTCAAAAAGCGCATTCATAAATTGAAATTCAATACATTTATTTTGTTCAAATTTCAATGAATTATTTCTTAATATGTTCTGCAGTTTGTGTTTGTTGGAAAATTATCGTTCTTTTCCTTCAAACAAATGTTGCAAATATTTTAACTCTTCATAAAGAAAAAAAAAGGTGACAGCTTCATGTTTTATATCATTTAAACTCAAATATTTAAAGTTTTGAAATAAATGTGGCCCATTTCATTGGGCAGAAACTAGCTAATGGATTTCTCATTCCTTATATTATATGCAAAATTTTGACGGAGTTAGAAAATTTTAAACTCTTCTCCTGATTCAAATTTCTTTCATTTGAGAGCATTTTGAATTAGAAATTTGTTTACACTTTTTTAAAACCAATAAATAAATAAAGTTGAGAATTTGATTTGCTTAGAACGTTATTAGAAATTTGTTTACACTTTTTTTAAACCAATAAATAAATAAAGTTGAGAATTTGATTTGCTTAGAACGTTATCTTTAGAAAAATTGACGTTAGCGTTCCTATTTCGAAAACGGTACAAAACGGGAGGAAAATTTAATTATTAAATTCGAATTTGGTACAAAAAGAATTTAATATATACACTAATGCTAGAAACAATGCATTCAAAATTCACTTTTGCTTGTTTCAATTTCAGAATCAGCGGCATCATTAATTTGTTAAAAAGAAGAAAAAGCTAATTATTACTAGATTCCTTTATTTTCATTAATCACACTCCTCGAAGTCATCTACAAAATAAATTTGTGCCATTTATTGAATCTCACGTTGCCTACTTTTTTTAGTATATTAATTTTTGCAATAGAATTAGCATAAGCATCAAAAGTTTTGCAAAGTTAGCTATTGTGATCGTTTTTTTTTTAATCTGAAAAGGTTTTTCCTTATTTTATCTACGCCTTTTGACATTCCCATTTTAGAGAATGTGCCCGAACAAATGAAAATTTCAAGCGTCCTATTTTGAGTTTGATTGTGCGCAAAATGTATTTTTATAACACAATACATGATCGTCACAAAGTGTTGCCATAATTATAAAAAAATATGAAAAAATAAACCTTTGAAAATAAAACAATGAAATCTTTATTATAGAATAATCGTTTTAGTAAAACAATTTTTAATTCACAATCCAGATAGCGCAACTAATACAGAAATAATAATTCTTTATGCTTGCATTTGACTTAAAAATAAATGCTGCTTTTTTTTCTACAGTCTGCTGATTTATTCATCTATCAAGAGCTCAGACAAACTATTAGTGTTTTAAAATTGTGTTAAAAAAAGTTCTATAACTTTTTGGATTTTCAAAAAATTAATTTTAAATTCTTTTATATGAGGGCTTTTGAATCCGGTTTTCTCAAATATGATCTTCTGTTAAAGGATTTATTATTTCAATTACTTATAATAATTGTTACCTAAAAAGAAATAATCCAGAAATTAAAATAACATTGATTATTTTTAGTTAAATTTCTTACAGTAATATTACCAATTACAATGTTTCTCATGATCATCTTTGGAAAATTTTCAGCAGATCTTCCCCGATCATGGTCCCTAAAACCTAAAACTTTCAAACTACTTATCGTGCAAAAGTTAACAGCATATATTAAATATGCGTGTAACGCTTTGCCCATGTTATCTTCTTAACACTATAATCGGAACAGTTATTAATTTTTATTGGATTTTAACTAGCCTGGCTTACATTATAAGGAGAGTACTTAAAAAAATAAGTCAAAATCTTTTCTTTTGGCTTTGTAAGTTGAAACGAAGGTGGGCACCGAAAGTTAACCTATCTAAGAATCCCTGTTGGGGCTTGATATGGCATTGCTGGTTTGGAACGCGGGATAATAGCAAAAGCAAGACTTCTGTTTCAGAGTGAGCCGTGAGAAAGAAAGCACTTCTCTTCCTTCTGCAATTCATCAGGGTCTGGCAAGTCAACGATCCGGGCACGGACGCAGCTGCGAAATTGTGAATAGCTATTGATCGGTGCCCACAGAGACTGACCAAATAAACGTCCTCGTATATAGCAACAAAACTAGAATATCTTGCTCCACATTGTTTATTTTATATGGTGACCCCTGCTTAAAAGCATAATCGTGGAAAAACGAGATAATCGTCCATTAAACTTTTAACCCTTTGCACTCGAGCGGCGGCCGGCAGTATCGGAAAAGTAATTCGATGCATAATTATTCAAAATAAAAAGGCTTGTTTATTGCTCCAAATTTGTGTGCGTGTCTGTTAAAATTGAATTTCTCCGTCTTTTTACCATTATGTAGGTATTTTCAATAATCAAAATTGAAAAATAAATAAATAAAACTTCAAAATGATGCACCGTCCTGAATGGTGCCGTAGAAGAGCCATCGAGTGCAAAGGGTTAAAAATCTATTTTCAAATT
Organism: Argiope argentata; assembly: GCA_026289955.1. Classification (NCBI taxonomy): domain Eukaryota; kingdom Metazoa; phylum Arthropoda; class Arachnida; order Araneae; family Araneidae; genus Argiope; species Argiope argentata. Next base: position 149,336 of record JAOUZG010009418.1, read on the forward strand.
ATGGTTGTCGATTTGTTTCGCTATTAAACTTGATAATTTTTAATTTCAACTTACTCAATTAGTGATTCTCAACCGATGTTCGAAGTCACGATGGCCTGGTGGTAAAGTCTCGGCTTCAAAACCGAATGGGTTAAGGTTCGAAACCAGATTCTACCGAAGAACAGTCGTGTAAGCAAGTCTGGTGCACTTAAATCTATCGGGTTCAAATTTTCTCTCTCTAATAAGGTGTGGAATTTTGGAAAGGAGGAGGGATGCCAGTTCAAGCACACTCGTCATCTGAACACGTTTCAAATTTTGCAATCCTACGTTTGCTGTAAAATGGGACGTTAATATAACTAAACTAAACTAACCGATGTTCCGTGGACTACAGATTGTCTTGGGTGTGGATCGCGGGATAGTCTTGCAACACTTATATATAAAAAACAACCAAACATATAGCATCACGATAAAAGGACATCTAAATAATCATCTTAGCCTCTTAATTTTCAAAAATTATCGAGGAGAGATCTTCGAATCTTTTTCTATACCTCATGGAAAGTTCATTCTCTAAATCGAAGAAGAGGGGATAATCCTCAAATAGTTCAGTTTCTGACTCAACGGTCAGCAGATTTCTACTTCTATTCTAAATAGGGAATTTAGTATGCATTCTTAATACAAAATCTGTGAGCACTGCAATAGAATTTGAACAATATCAGCCGAAAAGAAATAGGCCTTTCTATACATCCATACAGGGAGCAATGAGCTCCATATACAAGGAGCAATGAGCTAAATGAATGAACTCTAGAAATATGTTCGTATCCTCAGAGTTGTAGATCTGCAGTCGATACTCCTATTCATAAGTACGTGAGCACGGTTTTTAAATCCGTAATGAAATAAATAAACAAATCTTGGTTTATGATCTCTGGTATAAATGTTTTTGAATCATATTAAATAATTAATCAGTCAACAAGGAAGATAGGGAGTGTACGGTTTTCTTTACTCTATTGATGATTAAAGTATAATAAGCGTCATAATTCATCAAACTCAAAACACAGTTATAATAAGGATAACTGAAATTCTCAAAGGCATTACAAGACTGAAAAACGGAAATGATAAAAATATCTCTATTCTTTTTTATTTTTACACATTTCATTTTTAGATATGTAACAAATGGTTTCTTATTCTTCAGAATCATTGTTTATTCGTAGATACATGAAAGAAAAAATAAATTGTATTGTTTAATTGGCTTTAAAAAAATATGTTTCTGTATAGTATTTCTTTCTTGTACTGAGTTATAAACCTTTTTCGGTAGATTATAGCGCAGTCAAATGACGCTCTTTATTTTCTATTAGCTTCTATCATATTCTTATATAAAGCAAATATTTTCTTATTTTGAAGCTTATCAAATAATTTGTGCAAAATTATGCACGTAATTTAGGAAATATACTACCCTGTTCCTAAACTAATAAATTGCATTTTTATCTGTGTTTAAATACCGGTATTCAACTGCAAATACATAACATAAAATCTGAAAGATTAAAACATCTGCAAACTCTTTTTAACTGAGAAGATTGCTTATTCAAGGAACGAAACATTTATTGGGCAATTATTGCATCAATTTTGAATAAATAATAGGCATTACATTTTAATTTGAGGTTTTTCGAAAGACGATTATGCAAAAAGAAATAAAATAATTTCATATAAAGATGAAAATATCATCAAAACCTGAATTATATAAATGTAAAAATGAATGTAACTTCTCTAAGATTTGACTTTGAAACAAAAATTGAAAGATGTTATAACGTAAATCGTTTATAAATAAAGATTATTGATTATAAAATTCAATTATCAATTTTTTTAAAATGTAATCAAGTAGTGGTAGAAATTACTGTGTTCAAACAGCTTGTTTGATTTTCTAGATGTTAGCCGTTAGCCGATGAATACCAAGCACATCACCATATCGAGTTAATATAAGAGAAAATCGAGGGAAAGATGCTTCCAGCTTGTTTGCTTTTAGATTATTAAGATTTTTTTAAAAAAATGGTTGACCAAAAGAGTTTCTTATCGGGACAGACACTTCCTAATGTAGGCCACTCTGTAATAAAACCCTCGGTCGCATTAATAAACATTATCACAGTCGATAGACATAGACAGTGGGCAGTTGTCACGGATTTCTCTAATGTCTGTTTCCCTCCTTAACCCCCCCCCTCGTCTCCGGAGCAGCAGCTGTATGCTCAGATTAACTTTCTCAGGGGGTTCGTCTAAGACAAAGGCGACCTCCCAGGGGGCGAGAAGGACCGACAGAAGGTCAGAAATCGAAGACACCAGATCGGAGGTGGTGGGGAAGGGGAGGAAAGAAATCCAATCAAGCGTGCCTGCCCCTAATGCTGCTCAGGGTCCTGAAATTCGTTTATGTTTGGAGATATCAAAACTCTGACATAAGATGTTATTGAAGTTTTATGAACGCTTTATTGCATAGTTTCTTAAACTTTGTGTTCCAGTGACCCTTTCTGGATAGTAAGATCCTCCTCAGTTGCTAATTTAATAATTTTTTTAAACAACATGTTATCCCTAAAGAGGATAGTAAGAAAGTAAAAAAAAAAGTTATATATTATAGCAATTAAATTTTTTTTTATGAAATTCAATTGTTGGAAACTAAGTTTAACAAACTCATCTTTTTCTCTGAGCTTAATTAGATACCACAAAGAAACGAAAAATAAATTTTATTTCAATTTCGGATTGAATTTAAAAAATTGTTTTAAGCGTTCTATACTAGACAGCAGAAGTTGGTCAATCCTCTATTGAAAAATACTTATGCCTAATTTAGCTGAGCAAAAATATGTATAGTCCACGACGTCTCAATTAATATTTAAAAATTTGAAATGTAATCATATGAAGATACTTTCCTTAACCTCGTTCACATAAATCAAGATTACTGTGCAGCTTTCGTCTTTAAAAGCGAAAACATATTAATATGAGTATATGTAAGGGCCACACTTGAGATCATGTCTAACAGTTTAAAGAATCCTTATTTTATTGTATGTCCATTTTTTCAATTCCTACTATTAGCTCATATTCTCCCTAATATATATATATATATATATATACATATAAATATATATATATATATATATATATATATATTGTTACGTTTTTAGCGTAGCAGGTTCGGATTGAATGGACTTTATTTGAGGACAGCACAAACAAATTTATTTACAGCTATTTACGGGTATATACAGGATGACTTGAAAAAGTAAAACTTCAGAAAACACAATTCAGCAATAATCAGTCACTTACAGCGTAAATGCAAGTCTTACGCACAATAAACACGGTTTGCAAAACAGCTATAGTATAGCACAGCAACAGTCAATCACAGCGAGCTCAATAAGACAGCGTTAACAGCAAACGCAAACACAGCTCACTAATAACAAGCGAAAAGCTACAAGTAAGTGAAACGCTTCTCTTCCTCGAAGAGAGATCCACTTTGAGCGATCAACTGCAGTAAGCAGCAACCCGCCTCTTATATAGTCGGGCGAAAGCACGGAGAGGTTTCCGCAATCAGGGAGAAAAACCTCGGCGTAGCCAGAATTCTCTCGGGGTTACCAGAATATTCCTCCCGCCAAGTCAACACGGCTGGCGCGGAGCGCCTTGTGACGCGCCGCCAACGTTTTCACCTCTGGCGAGCGTTTGCCCGATTGTAACAATATATATAATCTTGTTCAAATTTTTAATCGTTAATAAAATGCTTTTTATTCAACCAATCAAGTTCAAGTAAATTTTTTTAAACTTATAGTGGATGACATTTGATGTTAATACAGTTTTTCAAATATTAATTCATTAATTTTTATTAATAAATTAGCCGCCTTTGGCGACCAGTCGGTTCGCCAGTATTAATGCTCGCTAAAATTTTCATATAATATTTTATGTAGCTGTGTCTCATAACAGGTTTTTCACCAAAATATTTTTAAACCAAACAAATTTTGATAATCATATAATTCATTTATAGTATTATTTATTATTATTTTCTTCAGATGATCTGTTCACTGTACTACTCATCTTTCTCTTTCTATCCGAGCAATGATTGTCCCGGAATTGATATTTTACTTAAATGGTGGAGGGAAAGGTCTAAAATTCTGTTTTTATAGACAAATGATATTCAAATTTTCATAAATGTAAACACACTAAACAAATAAAGACACAATTGGTTTTCAAGGGATGCAAAAGCTTAAAAACAGCTTGGAAAATGCCTCGCACAGACGAAATAATGGTGACACACACACCCTTCTTTTCTTTTCTCTCCTTTTTTTCTTCACTACTTTTCTTTCTATAAACCTTTTTTCCCTTTTTTATTACTTTTTTTCTTCCCTGCCCAGATTGAGCAACCATAGATTAAATATTCATACCGACTAATAATAAAAGCAACAATATTCTTTCTTTTTTAAACATCCCGTTATCTATGAATGAAAACCAACTGACTTCGCGTATTTCTTTCTAAACAAATCATAATTTATTACTTCCTGCTATCTAACTCGGTTGGTGTGCGGGAAGGAAATGAAGATTTTTGGCGGGAAAGTAAGAAAGGTGTCGTTTTAACTATTTTCCACGCAGTTTTTTTTTTAATTTTTTCTCTCCGTAAGAACCATCCTCGTGTCTTAACGAATATATTTTTAAAAAATTAGCCGAATCGGTCAAGCCGTTCTCCAGTTTTGCGCTTAGCAACGCATTTCTATTTGCATTTTTATTAATATAGATTAAAAACTAACATTCTCGACAAAATTTTTTATTTCCCCGCCTTTAAATAAGTGACAAATTCAGTTTGTTTTCCGCCCTCGGTAATGAAATTAGACTTAACATGTATATTCGGCCGATTACTTCAAACGACTCTGTTTATTTTCTTAACGTTTGATGCATTTATAAACATGGTTAATAAATCGATTTTTTTAGATTCATTTTGAAGTAATTTCGAGTTAAAATAATACAGAATAAAGAAAATTTGAAATTTCTAATCTGTATTGCGTTACCTCACCTGATGTAGTAAAATCACGCATTTTGCGTTACCACAATAGGTTTTGAATCCTCAATTGGCGTTGAAAATTCAGCACTAATATAATTTTTTGATCATTTATTTATAGTAATTGTAATTATTAGGCCGGGATATCCTGGTTGGTAAGGCGTTGGATTCGCATCCCTCCAGTTGCGAGTTTGAACCAGACAACCTAAGACGATCCCTGTGTGGGGGACCACGATCAACTTCATAAATTAGATACGAAACGAAAAATAGAAAGCGAATAACCAGTAACAAACACAAATAATAGTCTATCACCAGATATAGAAAGAAATTGAAAAATTGCCTGGAAATTCGCATTCTATTTTGCCGCTAAAATATTGTCATTCTATAAAATTTATAAACATATTTATATTAACTGTAGTTATATAATAAAAAGTAACTAAAATAAAAATTTTCTTTATTATCTAAGTAGGAATTGGTTTCAAAAAATTGTTTTTTACAATACCTGTTTTTTTTTAATGTAGGTATTTGTGATTGGGCTTTATTTATGGTTAAAAAGTAAAAATTCGTTATGAAAAGTGCTATGCATAATAATGATACTATACTTATCCTCAGGCAACTATTTTGTGTGTATGTGTGTGAATTAAATTTTTTAATGTGTAGTTAGAATTTTGGATTATCATCAAATGTTAATGTTTCAATTAATAATTCTATATATTTTCTTATCGAATAATTTGTCGTATTTTATCAGCATTAAAGCTCATGTTCATTACTTGATGTTCGTGATACTCAGAGGACCAATATATACACATTTATCGCCATTATTTGTTGAGATTTTATAGAAACAATGAATTTTCTTTTTACAGCAAATGAGATTATTACTCATGCCTTAAGAAACTTTGCATTTGGAAAACAAAAAAAGTTAAAATATTCACAGGAGAATTTTAAATTTCATAAATCAGTTAGAAACTTTTATTCGATTATATAAACTTCTAAACTCTATAATGAAATTCTTTAAAATGTCACTGCGAATGCGGTATTTGATATTAAAATTAGCTTTTTTTTCTTCTAAAGACTCCTTTGAATTAAGAAATATGGGGAAAAGAGCGTGATTGGTGAATACATGAATCATTAAACAGTTTAGAAAAATGTTTTTTTTTTCTCCCTTTTAGATGAAATTACTTTTCTAAGAATGAACTGTACTGTTTCGAATAGTACAATATCAATTCCCATATGAATCCAGCGAATGATTTAAACATCCATTTCAGGGGGTTAAAACACATTATATAAGAGTACAGGCTGTTATTAGTCCAAGTGTCAAAACACGTGCGCACGGGTTCGACAATAGCAAGTGGGCCCTCTCGGGGATAATATCGGCCGGTTTCCATTATGTTTCGAACATTTCCACAATGCAGTAAGATGAAATTAGGGCGAGAATCAGAATCAGGGAAGGAGAACTTTGGCACCCAAATATGATTTGTGGCTGACACATTTGCGATTACAGTTCGGACAGAATGCCATTAGGTCGTAAAACCTAATAGTAAAAGGACGAGATCACGTATTATTCAATTGCCTTCCAACAGGTGTTTCCCAATGTTTTCGTCACAGTTCAGAATATCTTTTGGTAATTACGACCCATTTTGGGAAACTTCAAATCGGAAATCTTTACAATTTCCTTGAAAAATAAGACTTTAAAATTTTTCATCTTTTTACGATTAGTAAGTAGAGATTATATATATATATATATATACTATATAATATACTACTATTAAAAATGTGAAAGTTTGGGTGGATGGATGGATGATGGGGTTCAATCACACCAGAACGGCTGAAAGAAATTCAATGAAATTTAGCACATAGATAGATTATAGTCTACAGAAGAACATAGGCTAATTTTTATTCCGGTTAATTGAGTGGTTAATTTTTTATTAATAACAAACTAACCCCCCCCCAAAAAAAAATCTGAAAACATCTGCCCGACCTTTTTGAATCGTTAGTTTTTATTTTTCCATTTCCGGTGTTCTTTTAATATAATCTTACTATTCTAAAGGAATGTGTATTAAATTTTTTTCTTATGCTGTTCTTGTGTTAATATAATTCGTTATTTCCTATTCATTTCTCTTGATTTTTTTCTTGCTGTACTTATTTCTTTTGCCTATTTTCATCATTTTCGATTAAATTTTTTAGTGCATTCCATATTACTGCATTTATTGATATTTTTTTTTACTATTTTCCGTTAATTTGCTGCAACGGGTATCGAAACCTTGTGATTGGAAATGCCCTTTCGCTAAAATTTGGTGGCAAACTATTTTTTGGCGAAAATGACTACATATTAAAACTGTTCCACTGTGTGTTTTTGTAACTAAATTGTATTTGTGTTAGCTATATATTTTTTATATAGTATGCTTAAAGTGGTATGTTTCCGTTAGCAAATAATTTAGAATTCCGCCAAATTTTCTCAAATTTCTTTGGCGATTGTTCGTTTGCACCCGACAAACTGAAAAGTAGCCTTATGGTAGCCTTATGGAAAAGTAGCATCATTTCCCCCCACTCTAATGATGTTAGACGTAACGGATATTTCAAACGATTCCGTTTATTTTTGTCGTGTATGATCGATTTAAAATTAAACATCGTTAGTTAATAGATCTTTTGATTCCTTCAGAAGTGCTTTTGAATGAAAATAAAACAAATGAACTTAAACTAAAAATTTCTAATCTGTATTGCGTTACCCCAACTGATGCTTAAAATTCAATCTTTGCGTTGCTCCAATTGACTTTGAAAATTTGTGCATGCATACGGTGGTTTCGATAACATTTTAGACTGTCAGTTCTTACATATACACATGAAAATTTCCACGCGTACGAAGTACAGGTAAGAGCTAGTATACACTGAAGTGACAAAAGTCATGGGATAGCAATATGCAAATATACAGATGGCAGTAGTATCGCAGCGAAAAAGTATAAATGCGCTGTTCGTTTTCCAGAGCTTTCATTTGTGTTCAAGTTATTCATGTGAACAGGTTTTTCGTGATTTATGGCCGCACGACGAGAATTAACAGAATTTGAAAGTGGAATGTTAGTTGGAGCTAGACGCATGGGTCATTCCATTGCGGATATCGTTAGTGAATTCAACATTCCGAGATCCACAGTATCAAGAGTGTGCCGAGAGTATGAAATTTCAGGCATCCCATCCCATCATGGACAGCGCAGTGGGCGACCACCTGCACTTAACGACCGAGACCGCCGACGTCTGTGTAGAATGGTCAATGTTAATAGACACGCAACACTTCGTCAAATAACTGCAGGAATCAATGCGGGACGTACGAGGGACGTGTCCGATAGGACTGTGAGGCGAAATTTGTCTTCCTTAGGCTATGACAGCAGAAGACCGACTCGAGTGTCTTTACTGACGGCACGACATCGCCTGCAGCGACTCTCCTGTGCTCGTGAGCATATCGACTGGTCCCTAGACCAGTGGAAAACCGTGGCGTGGTCACAGGAGTCACGATTTCAGTTGTTACGAGCTGATGGTAGAGTTCGAGTGTGGCGCAGACCCCACGAAGCCATGGGCCCAAACTGTCAGCAAGGCACTGTTCAAGCTGGTGGTGGCTGCATAATGTTGTGGGCTGTTTTTACATGGCATGGACTCGGTCCTCTGGTGCAACTGAACCGAACATTGACTGAAAATGGTTATGTTCAGCTGCTTGCAGATCACTTGCACCCATTCATGGACTTCACGTACCCACACAACGATGGGATTTTTATGGATGACAATGCGCCATGTCACCGGGCCAGAACTGTTCGCGATTGGTTAGAACATTCCGGATAATTCCAGCGCATGATCTGGCCACCTAGATCGTCCGATATGAATCATACCGAGCATGAATGGAGCTTCATCGAAAGGTCCGTTCATGCCTAAACTCCTGCACCATCCACACTTTCACAATTATGGACGTCTATACTGCAGAGAATTATAGACAGCATGGCTCAATATTCCTGCAGAGGACTTCCAACGACTTGTGGACTCCATGACACGTCAAGTTGTTGCACTTCGCCGGGCAAAAGGAGGACCAACACGATATTAACAGTCATCCCATGACTTTTGTCACTTCAGTATATATATATATATATATATATATATATATATATATATATATATAT
>JAOUZG010009418.1:162464-192296 GCA_026289955.1 Argiope argentata
GAAATTCAATATTTAACATTCCAAAAAGTATGATTTTCACTTTTTGTTTATTTTAAGTGGTATAAATCCATTTGAAGCCATTAGAAGCATAAGTTTCTATTTAACTAATACTTTAAAAATGATCATAATATAAAGCTAAATTAACTTAATATAGAATAGTCATTAACATAATCCAATATTTTTCAAATGAATCTTTAAGTATCTCCAAATAAAATAAAATGAACTTGCACCACTAAAAAAAAAAATGGCTCCTCTAAATTGAATTAAAATGCAATAAAAAAAAATCCAGTTCTGAACAGGAAAGATATTTTCAAAGAAAATGTATAACAAAGATGAAACAAAACACCTAACATGTTACAAATCAAAAATTAAAGTAAAGTAACTAGATTTTGATTTAAAAAAATTTCTTCAAACAAAAACTGAAGATGTTAATGTTGACAATAAATATCTGGAAAAAGGTGCATAATAAATTAAATTATATTATATAAGGTGTATAATATATTTAAAAGTATAATTTATAACAGAGAATCACCCACAATTAATTAAGAGAATATTGCATCGACAATAACAAGTTGCTCAAATTTTATAGTTTCTTAATTATTCGCACTATCAACAACAGCACTGGAATTACCATTAAGTGACTGACAATGAAAATGGGCATTTATTTATTAGTAAAAATACTTTATAAGTATTTTAATATATTATTGACTTTTTAAATATGGTTCAGCTTTTAAAAGATGCAACAAATTTTTATTTTGTTTCATTTGACTAGATATGTGAAAAAATACACTGAAAAAGCATATGATTACTTCTCGGCTAAGAGAGCCAGTTACTCTTGCAATGGCTCTTATTATATTGAAATATAATGGATGGATGTTTAATTAATGAAAGGATATTATAATTTAATGGATGTTTCCACTGAATGAACAAAAATTAGAAAAGATATTTTAATTATTAACTATGAATGATCACAATAATGCTTCACCCCATAGTACAGCATGATAAAATTTTAACAAGAAATTAAATCTCACACTCGGCCATTTAGTCATTAGTTTTTGAATATTTGTGAAGTCCTTTATTGTGTTTGTATGACTTTAATTAAATTGTAAAAAAACTGTAAAACTGTCCACATGATAAAACTGTAAACTGTAAAAAATTTAAGTTACATTAAAGAAAATAAATCAAAGAATTTATATTAATTATTTTTACAGGATGATACCCATGTCTTCATCACAATATAAAATTCTATTTTATCCTGGATTATTCTCTGAATATTACCTCTTACTTCCTCATACCACAAGTCCAGAAATGATGTGTCTCAAAATACTATACTAACTCATTTCAAGGCAATAAAAATACTCCTTTTTTTTATCTATACAATTGAATACTGATTAGGTACAATAAGCCCACACAACTAAAAATTTGTGATTAAAACTATTAAATAGTATTAAAAATTTTGTGGATTAAAAGCTTGTATCTAACCAGTTTAAGTATATTATAACTAGTATTTTTTTTTTAATTACTAGCACAAAAAGAAATTTCTTCTCATCCCCTAAGCATTTTCCAAGTTTTTTCCATCTCCGAGGTCCATAGGATACATCAGAGGTCATCATCAACATTTAGATCAATTGATTTTCTTAAAATTTTACTATTAAAACATTCTTGAGGTTTTGATGACAGCAGTCATAGTGTGGTTATCCAAGCCAAAAATTAATTTAACACAGTTTTAAGTAATTTGATCATAATATTTGGCAATTTAGTTAAGAAATTAGCATACACAGAATAAAATTCACTTGATTATAAATAAACTATGAAATTATTTCCAAAACAAAAGAAATAAAACATGAAAAAATATCAATGTTCATAATGTAAAATATTTTTTTAAATATAATGAACAATCTAAGTCAATAACTGAGATAAAAAATATATTAAAATAAGCAATAGCAAAATATAATTCTGAAAATTCTTCAAAAAATTTAAAAGATTATTTAAAAATATTTATTTACTTAAACAAAATCATACATTCATAGTCATATTTTTCAAATTAAAAAAATCAGCAAGGCTTTTTAAACCTATTTCCCCATTATAACTGCTTTTAAAAATAAATTTAAAATCTCAACTTGAGCAGCTTTTAAGTGAACCCAAAGATTTTTTACAAAATAAATCATGGGAATAGGATATAAACTAATGATAAATAAAGATACCAAATACTGGATGAATATTAATGAAATTTCTGAAGCAAATTACTTGTTTATATTCACATCCAAAAGTATTCCATAACACTGTTGAAGAACAAAAAATCATATTATTGAAATTTTTTTACTGAAATTTCACAAGTTGAAATTTACAGTAAAAGATAGTCACTTAAAAATAGTAAAATTATTCAAAATAAATGCAACATGAAAAACTGAAAAACAAAACAAGCTTTTTACTTTGAAAACACTTACAAAAATAACTAGGTCATAAAAAAATATATCTAAGTGATTTTTTTTAAATTTCCATAACAATGTGGTTATATTAAAAACATTGAACTACTTAATGAATCAATATCCCCTTTTGTAGTTTTCCACATTTGTCAATGCAATTAAATATATATAGAAGGAAAAAAGGGCATTTCACAGAAAGTTAGAAAATATGTTCTTATTAAGACAAAAATGTAGTATTAATGTAATAAATAAGCATCTAAAACAAAGAACAAAAACGGATGCCAATTTTTGTCATGCAAGTTATTTATAATTCCGATTGATCAATCAAAATGATAAATAACTTAAATTAACGTGGATTTAATTCAAAAGAATAAGTTTCATGCCAGGGATATACATATGTTAAAGAAGTCTGATCCTCCACTTTCTTGGAGATAATTTATTAGTATGCGACCCTAAAAATTTCAAAACATTTATTTGAAAAACAGAATATCTTTCTAAAAAAAGAAGAAACTTAAATGGCATATCAATTTATTTTCATGTGCTGTGTCTCAATGTGATGAATATTATAATATAAAAATATATTAACTCTATTTAAAAATTAAAATAAGTAAATAAATAAATCATTTAGAAATAGCCTGCTGCACTCAATCAAACAATGAATGTATCCAATTTATTGATTTTTCATCACTGAAGAATGGGAAGAATAATTAGAAATGGATCCTAACTAAAATTGCAGTACAGAAACTAAATTATGTGTTCTTTTTCAGAAATGAGAATAAATGTTTCCTTCCAGAAATGCTTTCTTTCTTAACTTTGAAATAAATTTTTAAAAAAGGGGGCAATCTTTTTCCCTCTTTTTGCATACCTTTATATAATTTTTAAAAATTAACTAATGTAGCTGACTGAGCATTTAACTATCTAAACTAATGCAAATTAACAAACTAGCATATTGCTATAACCATCTTCTGCTCAAAGATCTATAAAAACTTTATTTAGTATCACAGAATATTGCTTTCAAACATAACTATCGATAAAGATATGACCCATGAAATTATCAATTTGTATGTGTGTACATGTATTTCATGAAAAAATTTCATAATGCATACATTTGATTTTGATAAGAAAATACTGAATTAAACAATTCAGCACAGAATTTTTTTTCTCATACAACAATAGTATGAACTGATTAAAGTTAAAGTAGTGTGTTATTTTTCAAAAAAAAAAAAAAAAGTATTGTAATTAATGCCTAAAAAATAAAACCTAAATTTCTTACATTAATGTCTAAAAAGTATGAGATTCTGTAAATATAAAATAGGTATAAGAATTAATAATCTGCTTTTTTCTGTTTAAAAGAGTTTACTAAATGTGCCAAGTTATAGCATACTTATGCTGCAAAACATGTTATAATACAGAATAAAATTTCTATACTTAGTGCAGTATATCAGCTAAAGGAAAAGTACTTTTTCTGCAGAAGTTACTCCTTGAATTAGTGAAAGTATCCAGGAAAATGTGTTTGTCATATTGTATTTTGAAACCTTAGTAATTCTATATTAAAAATAAAACTGACTTTCTTTTGAATATATATTTAAAGTTATAGATAAGAGAAATGAATCAAGTTTAATGACATTGTAAGTAAATCATTGCAGAAAATAAATAAACAATTTATAAATAATCATTGATTCTTAAAATACTTGAAATACAAAAAGTATACAAATTACTGAATGCATATTTATGGAATTTCTAAGAAAATTATAAATAATTTCTTTTTAGATAAAATTGGACAAAATTTTAAAGTTTGAAAATATAATATAGAGATGATTTATTTACAATATGTGTGAAACTTTTGTTTGTTTGTTTAACATAACACTTTCTACTCAGCAACTTGATTTTGCTTGCCATTTTAATTGAATGCTTCGAATAATTTGTCGTAGAGCAAGGTCTATTTCACTTTCATCAGTGTCATTAGCTTCTAAAAATAATTTTTCAAAAGTCACAAGAGTGCTAAAATTGGTATCTGGATATCTTATATTAAAAATAAAATAACTGGCAACTAAACACAATATAGCTTCTTTAAAGTCTGAGGCTTCACAAAGCATAACATTTTCCACATAGATTCTAAATATATGTTGATCAAAAAACAGATCATTCTGTTTTGCTTCACATTCAATATAAGGGAAATCTCCATGATTGATATCCTGAAATAAAATGAATGGATTACAACCTAAAAATTTAACTAAGAAATATCCAATATTAAAGACTGTTAAATTCTTTACTACAATTTAAAATAATATAGATCACGTAGTGTATTAATATAATAATGAATATCAAACTACACAACAGTTGTATTAACAAGTAAATCTAATGATATGATACAACAAGATTCCACTGCAAAATAAAGCCAATTTTAATAGATAGAATAAAATTTGAAGAATAAACTGACCAATGATACAGGCAACAATGAATACTTTACAAAAATAGACACTAATAAAGAAATAATTAACATTCTATGAAATTCAGTCATAGTATTCTAAAATTACCAATAATTGAATGAATTTAGAGCAACTTTTAAAACATAATTCACATAATATAAATAGCTAATAAGCTGAATGAAAATTTTTCAATAACTAATGTTTAAATTAAAAAAAATTCTACAAATAAAAATTAGGAAAAATGAAAAAAAGGAGTGTAGTGATTTTTAGAATATAACCAATATATTGAAACTCAATAAATCTTCTCATATTATACTTCTTACTAGATGGCACCTGCCACGTTGCTGCTACATAAGAAATAATTTTGCAAATATAGTTAGAATTAGGAAGGATAGAAAACAATGATATATAAAGAAGAACAATAAATAATATTTATTATATTTTTTTACTATATTATTCAAGAGTTTTAGGGTAGACAATATATATTTTTTTGTTTTCCAATATCTTTTGTCTTCAGCAAAAACAAATTTTTTGGTGGTTTGACTTGTCAGTATCCAACATACAACTTGAATTCAGCAATAAGAAAAACTTGAATTCAGTTTCAATCCTCACACTTCAAGTGACTGACCTTGCACCTTGCTGATTGTTATCGAAAATGCAAGTCAAATGGGCAACAGGTGTCTTGAAATCAAAAGGCATGTCGGTGGTAAAAATGAGTGGTGTGGAATGAGTGTTTTTTCTCCATTTGACCTTCTATTAAGAATAGTTGTCCTGATTCTTGCTGCAAGTTGGTCTTCTCATTATGATGTGGGTGGTGGGTTAGCACATAAATTCTGTCTTTTAATTCTTGTCATATGTTGATTTTGAGATTCTGAAGCATGTAAATTTTGCAATTCATAAGAAATCTGTCATTGCTTATTTGCAATTCCTTGTTTGTATGAGAAGATCTAATTTTTTCTATATACTACATTGGTAGATGTACTAAGTGATGAATCTTTTGGAGCCATATTTTTTGAAGAAACAATCCACATGATATACACTTGTCCAACCAAAATATTGTTTATTGATTTACTGAATAAATAAAAAAATTACTGTTTGCAGTGAAAACTTTCTATTATATACAACTGACAATAATCAGCATCATTAATGATAATTCCATCTTGGATCTGTGAGAAACTTTGAATAATATGTGCGGTTTACCACAGTAAAAATATTGTACACCCTGAATGACAATATCTTCTGTAATGAAATGAAGAAAAAAAAGTAGTACTTGCACCATATATATTTGATTTTATTTCAATCACATATGTTGGCATCGATAATAATTTTGCTTTGTTTGATATATGCACAATTAACTTTAAATGATATATGCTGCTTATTGTTTGTTTTTTGTCGATTTTAAAATAATGTTAAATATTAGAAATGTATGAAATAGGAACATTGATTGTAAATTTTATTTCAAAATAAATGCTAATAATTCCACTGTCTATAACTTTTGCACAAGTGCAAGCAATAAGTTGCCCAAATTTTTATTACATTCTGATGAGAAGTATGGCAGTGTATAAAATATGAACAAACAAAAATTCATTTTTATTTATTAAATAAATAGGCACACTTAACTCCTAAATAAACTACCATTGAATTGAGTTAAATTTTACACTTAATCTCACAACAATCAATTGTGCATGATTCACTTTAATTTTCACCCTTACAATCACACGCTTCATCCCTCTTTTTGGACCAACCTGACCAACTTCTATTCAAGACTTATTAATTACAATCCAAAGTACAGATATATATCAAGAATAAATTATTGAGATAAGCATTTTTAAAGATATCTGCACACCATGTAACAATTATTGCAGTAAACAGGAAACAGCATATACATTAAAAAGTTAACTTCATTACCAAGAATATACTTTATTTTCAAAAGGCTGTGATGCTGAAGATAACAGTTAAATGCCATTATGGATGAAAATTAAACCTTCACTCATATAATTATAATGATCATAATTCACAGAAGAAAACAAAAATAAACACTCTCATGGATGAAAAGTAAACATTCCAGCAATATATAAAAAAACCCAGTAAACTTGAAAGTGGGATGTTAACAAGTCTTATGTAATAAACTGTGCATTAAGCATGAATAATTAAGCTTCTTAATTTAAAAAATGATGAAGAAGCTTTTCTTTTTCATAAATGCCGGTCAATTTTCACTTCAATATTAAATAGTGGTTACAATTATCGGTTAAATATTTTCTTAAATAAATCAAAATATAAATGCATGCAATCAGTAATTTACAGTTGAGAGTAAAAATAGAAATAAAACAGCATTTATATATATATATTTAAATTGCAGTGGAACTTATCTTTATGAGTACAATCTGTTCCAGAATCTTTCTTGTATTGCCAAACACTCATCAAGCGAATTAAAAATAAATTCTATAATAATATAAGATATTCCAAAAAATATTATTCCATTAAAATAAAATTCAAAGACATTTGCAATAATATAATTTATTGTTTATAAGCATGTTTTTCTATACACAAAATTTGTCCAAAGACTGCTTTGAACAGGTCTCTTAGGATACACTTCAAAATTTGGCAAAAATTAGGCACAGCAAAATGGTTAAATGAGTTACCAAATTCCCTACATTTTAACCATTTTCTTTTAAATAGTAAACTGTTGCGTTCTGGCATCTATTATTTCTTCCTTTCCTCACCAAATCTGCTAAGCAGCTTTTTTGGCGCCATAAATTTTCTGAAAGTTCTGGCTATGCTCTTCCAATGTCTCATTGATGTTGAAACTAACCACTTCTAAGACCCAAATCTTGGCAAAATGTAATTAAGGAGACAAAATCTCATCAATTAAAAAATTCACTAGCTCACATTTTTCAGAATTACATTTGACAATATTGTCTAATCAAAGCTTCTGTCTTTGAATGTGTTGAGCATTTGTTTGAAGAGAACTTGTATCTCTTCAAACAAATGCCCAACACAGACTGATGCAACCTAATCTAGCATATAATGCCATACTGTCTAATTGCCACTTGTTCTGTGAAACATTACTCCTTAAGTGAGCAATTTTTATAACATTTTATTTTGTCAATTATGCAAATCTCTCAGTATGCAAGATTTCATAGCAACTTAAAAGCAATAAATGAGGTATGATACAATTCAAATCAATGGATATTTGTTTACACTACAACAAAATGATATACAAATTTTAATAATTTAATATTTTAAAAATTCTAAACAAAAATAACATTTTCAAGTAAGATTTTAAATTCACTGTTTTTGATTTAAAAAATCTAGGTTTTAAAATCCAAGAAAAGAAAATAATAATAAACTACTGTAAAGGAATTAGAAAAATTAAGTTATATAATATGGAAACATTACCAAAAAATTGTATATTAAAAGCATCTTATTGCTATTCAAATAACAATGAATTAAACTATGTAGAATGAAAGGAGATAGAACAATAATATTAAAAAAGCATACATTATCAATAAGTTTCAGATAATTTCTATCTTCATGCACCAATGATGAAATCATGAGAAGAGCTCCAACGTCTTGAGCATCTGCATAAAAATAGAACCATTTTAAATAAATTTAATAAAAGCAGTTTCCAAAAATAGGGAACTAATACAATGAAAAGTTAGATTTTTTTCTTTCAACTTTTTAGTCAAATTTATTAATGTCATATATTTTGAAATCAATTTTTCACAAAATAAACTTTTGAAGGATAAAAATCAAGTTAAGAAAATATTAAAAATAATATATTACCATTAAGAACATGCATATCCACAAATTTGCAAATATCCCATATGAGAGTGAAAAAGAGCAATTGAAATTGTAACAAATAAAATATAAATCACAAAAGTTCATCTTTGAAAAGCTGAAACAAATCTTCTTGAATAGAAAAGAAACAATAATATCAATATATAACTTTTAAACTGTATATACCTTTGAAAAAATTTAATTAAAACATCATTTAAAAAGCAAGCATAAAAATTTAATTAATAATAAAATATCTACAATAATTTCATTTTAATATCAAACTCAATGCTAAAATCATGTTAATTGTCTTAACATTTTAAGTGGTACGATTGAAAATTTTTAACTTAGTGTTTAACTCACGGAATTTAAAAATAAATATTCCCATAAATGGGGATGTTATATATCTGGCAACAGCCAGATGAGAGAACATGTGTGACATAGTTTTCGTGTTGTACTCGTTCGTTGTAGTTGTTGTTATGCTCGTTTGTGCCTGTGTATCTTAATGCTAATAAATGTTCTTTGCGTGTATGTAAAACGAATTGTATCGTCTCTCGGTCTACCTGATATACATGATAAAAGAGTTGGCGACGAGGATGAGATCTTCGAACATTAATTTTGAATCTTATGATGCATCTGTGGAAGACTGGTCCAGTTATGTGGAAGGTTTAGAATCTTACTTCGTTGTTAATGGGATAGAAGATAGAATGAAAGTCCCTGCTATTTTAAGCTTTATGGGAGCAACAGCGTATAAATTGTTAAAGAATCTGGCCACTCTGAACATTCCTTCTGAATTGACTTATCAAGATATCGTAAAATTACTTTCGGAACATTTGAATCCTAAACCATAAGAGATGACAGAACAGTTTCGTTTCTACAAAAGGAAGCAATTTGAAGGTGAGTCCTTTGCAAATTATTGTGCCGAATTATAAAAACTGTCAATACACTGTAACTTTGGGAACAATTTAAGTATGATGCTTCATGATAAATTGGTGATGGGTCTCAAAAACGAAAGTATACAGAAAAAGCTGTTAGCAGAGAAGTTAACATACGAAAAAGCTAAGAGCATTGCATTCGCAATGGAATCTGCTCAGAGAGAGGTGTGTGAAATTCAGAATTAAATGGTATTGATAAAAAAATTACATAGTTCGCAAGATAAGACTATCAAAAAAGATTTTTCTAAATTTAAGAAATTTGAATCTACAAAGAAGTTTGATAAATCTCGGAAATGTTACAGATGTGATAGTACTTAACATTTAGCTCACAAATGTAAGCACAAGAACACTCAGAGTAGGAATTGCTTAAAGAACGGACATGTGGCAAAAGTCTGCCGCTCAAAACATAACGAAACAGTTAAACAAATAGAATCTTGTTCTGAAACTGTACCAGTTAATAGCGTTAAATCACCACGACATGCAAGGATAAGATTTTATTAGAAATTTTTGAGGAAGGGAAAAAATGTTTATTTGAATTAGATACTGGAGCTGCTATTAGTTGTATGAATGTGAATGAATTTAAGAAACTTTGTCCGGATGTAGCCATTAAGCCTACCAAATTATTGCTTAGGAATTTCGATAATTCTATGATAACATCAGCTGGCCAAGCAGTGGTGCAAATTCAATACAAAGATCAAATTAATACAGAAATTATTTAATTGGTACATGCAAAAGTAAACACAGTTTTTGGTCGTGAATGGTTGAGAAATTTCCAATTAGACTGGAGCTCTATTAAAGCAGTTCGGGTTGAAAATTGTAATTCTCGAACCAATAAATTAAATATCTTGCTTCAAAAGTATGAGAAAAATTTTTCTCTGGGTATCGGGAAACTGTAAAAGTTTTGTTGCCGTCTTCAAATGAAACCTAATTACAAACCGGTATTTTTTAAACCTCGACCAGGACCATTTGCTTTAAAAGAAAGAATAGAAACTGAACTTAATAGGTTAGTTGCAGAAGACATCATTGAGCCGGTGACATATAGTGATTGGGCTACACCAATTGTTCCTGTTATCAAACAGAATGGGAACCTACGAATCTGTGGTGATTATAAAGTGACTAGCAACCCGGGACTAAAAATTGAGCAGTATCCTTTACCCCGTATCGAGGACATTTTTGGTGAACTGTCAGGAGGGGAGTTCTTTACTAAAATCGACTTATCTGAGGCATACCTTTAAATGTTAGTTGATGAGCAGGACCAACATCTATTGACAATCAATACTCACAAGGGGTTGTTCCGTTACAAGAGAATGAATTATGGTATAGCCTTAGCTCCGGCAGTGTGGCAGAGAGCCATTGAACAAGTTTTATCAGGCATCACGGGGGTACACGTATTTTTAGACGATATTACCGTAACAGGAAGAAATGATCAAGAGCATTTTGAAAGGTTAGAATTAGTACTACAGAGACTAGAAGAATATGGTCTCAGAGTAAATAAGCGGAAAAGTGAATTTTTAAAGAAATCTGTGAATTATTGTCGTTATACAATTGATAAATTCGGCCTCCATAAAACACAAGAAAAAATTGATGCAATTACGAAGGTACCAGTTCCAAAAACTGTATCTGATTTGAAGAGTTTTTTGGGTTTAGTCAATTACTACGGAAAATTTATTCCCAACTTATCTACTCGTGTCGCTCCTCTCAATGATTTACTGCAGAAGGGTACTACATTTTTGTGGACTGCAGAATGTGAATAAGCTTTCAAGGCATTGAAACATGAAATTGCTTTAGACCGAATTTTATGCCATTATGATCCTAAGTTACCTCTCGCATTACAAACTGATGCATCACCCGTTAGAATAGCAGTTTTAAGTCACATTATGCCAGATGGCTCAGAAAAACCAGCAATCTTTGCATCAAGGTCATTGACTAAAACGGATCGTAATTATTCGCTGATAGACGAAGAAGCATTGAGTATCGTATGGGGAGTGAAGAGATTTTATCAATATTTATTTGGTCGACATTTTGTTCTCGTAACCGATCATAAACCCCTAGTATCAATTTTCGTACCTAATCGTAGTTTACCATGTCTATCAGCAACACGAAGCGTTCATTATGCACTATGCCTAAGAATCATGGCAAAGCCGATGCACTTTCACGGTTACCACTAGCAGTTGACAGGGACTGTGAGTACTTGACTGAAGCAGACGTGACAAATATTTTGCAATTTGAATTAATGCCTGTTACATCAACTGACATAGCTAGAGTTACTAAAACTGATAGGAAATTGTTCGAGCTGTATGAAAGTTTAAAATATGGAACTGAATTACCTGTGCCTTGGAAAGGTAGAGAATCTGAATTTTCATTGCAAAATGGTTGCATAATGTATGGTCATAGAGTATACATTCCTGAAAAGTACCAGAATCAAGTTTTGGAAGATTTTCATGTTGGACATTCTGGAATTGTCAAAATGAAGGCCATAGCTAGAAGCTACTGCTATTGGCAAGGTATTGATGCCAGTATAGCCAATTTTGTTCAGAACTGTTCAGCTTGTATCGCAACGAGGAACGAACCAGCAAGGATAAATCGACATACGTGGGAATGGCCAAATGGACCCTGGCAAAGGATACACGTGGACTACGCTGGTCCTTTTATGGGGAAAATGTTTTTTGTAGTCTCTGATGCATATTCGAAGTGGACAGAAGTCATTCCGATGAAAAATATTACAGCTAGTTTTACAATTCATCATCTTCGTATTCCTTTTGCTCATTATGGAATTCCCTTAACTTTGGTTAGTGATAACGGCGCAAGTTTTACTAGTTATGGATTTCAACATTTTTTGAAACTGAATAATATTAAACATATAATTTCAGCACTGTACCCTCATGCTACGAATAGACAGGCAGAAAGAATAGTGCAGTTATTCAAAGCTTCGTTGAAATCAAGTAGAGGTGATTCTGGAGATCTAAATGTGAAATTACAAAGATTTTTATTACAGTATAGAATAACTCCACATTCTCTCACGGGAAAAACTCCAAGTCCCTTGTTTTTGAAGCGATGTATTCGCACTAGGCTTGATCTTTTTAAACCAAATTTTAGAGATTAAGTTGTTCAGAAACAGAGTTCGAGACTTGACACAGAATCTATCTTGCGTGAGTTTCAGGAAGGGGAGAAAGTAGCTGTAAGAAATTATTCAGGACCTAACAAATGGAAAATTGGAACAATTATAAACAGAGATGGAACTTTGAGTTATAGCATACAAGTTGGAAATGAAATTTGGAAGATACACGTAGATCAAATAAGGAAATGTGGGAAGTCAATTGAATTATCCAAAGCTGCTACTGAAATTCCAATTTACGATAAAGAATTGCATTTTCCAGATGAGCCAGTATCCGGTGATGTTGCTGAACCAGAACCGCCTGCACCTGTACCTGAAGTTGACTCGAGAATCTAGCCACTCCTGCCACTCCAGGTGATGATATGCCACCTGGGTCGGTGCCAGATGTTTCCGGAAAGCCAAAAACTGATGTGCCACTACCGACGCTCAACCCGAATCAGGAGACCTCCAAAGAGACTCGACCTGTGACTCTATATTTTGTCGGGGAGGAACTGTTATGTATCTGGCAACAGCCAGATGAGAGAACCTGTGTGACGTAGTTTTCGTGTTGTACTCGTTCGTTGTAGTTGTTGTTATGCTCGTTTGTGCCTGTGTATCTTAATGCTAATAAATGTTCTTTGCCTGTATGTAAAACGAATAGTATCGTCTCTCAGCCTCCCTGACATACATGATAGGGGAAAGCTCAACTACTTTACCTAAATCGAAATTCTATTAAAGTATTATTTTTTTTACAGATTTTCACTTGAGATTCTCTAAACAATAACATCTATATATATTACTTAATTAAACTGAATAACAAATAACAGAAATTTGAAAAAATTTGTAAATAAGAAAGAAAAAAAACATGAGATATTTCTTTTTTATTGTACTAATAATTTGTAACAATAAAATTTTCAATTTTAATTCTTTCATATATATATATATATATATATATATATATATATATATATATATATATATATATAAAGATAGAGAGATCAACATATTAAACTAATTTATCATTTCTTCAATAGAATTATTAAAATCATTGTAAATGTCAACAACCTCTGTTAAGAATTCAGTTAACCACATGGTGTTCTTGGACAGGGCCAGCTGGAAATCATGTAAACACCATGTGGTCTCATTGATGTTTTTTTCCGCAGTAAAGACACATGTACTATGGGGAATATGTTTCGGCTCTTTCCCGAGAAATTTCGTATGTAGTTTTCTAGGTCTGCTATACTATGGTGTAATTAACTGCCTTTTGTTATTGATGTTAACAATAAACTACATAAAATACGACCAGTGTCTTCAAGTTGTTTCACACAGACAACGATCTTTACTATCAAATAAATAACTGAGTAATCAAGAAAGCATTGATTTTCATAACCTCTGTGCCATTAGCAATAAAAAAATATTATTTTGACAAACGGATCTTTTTTTGTCACTGCCCAAATAAATCAATAAGTTTTTAAAAGACAACAGCTTCTGGAGATTAAAAGTTCAAATTTAGACATCCTTTCAAACATGAAGATCCTTTCTACCATGTTTAAATTATCTTAATTTTAAAAAATGCATCATGAGTAATTATTCAAAATTTTTTTCTACATTCAGTAATCAGCATGTAGTGTTTAACCCTTGAGTGGCTAATTAATTCAAGCTTGGCTTCTCAAAAATTTATCTTTATTCATCAAAAGATTATTTGAAAATATATATATATATATCTGTTTCATACAAGAAAGTGCTTGAAAAAGAAACAAGCATTTTTCACACCCCTTCTTTCCCAGCCTAAGGGGTCCAATCACCCCAGTCTGAAGACTGGGTTGTAATCTATCTAGTTATCTTACTGACTGACCATTTCTCCCCCTCCCCTCATGAATTATTCCCCAACTTTTTTTCGTATTAACAATATATAGTTCCAAACTAAAATGTGATCCAAATTTGTTTTTTGAAAAACTACTACTCTTGGAAAGGGGAAAAAATATTTCCCATTATTAGTCTTTAAAATTTTTGAATAATTAAATTATTACATATTTTTCTTTATTCTGATTTTTTTTATAAAAGACTCTATGGTATAAGTTGTCTTTTCATAAAAAATATTATTTAAAAATGAAGAAAAACATTTAAGAATATAAATGCGCTAAAATTATGCTCTACAATTTTCTGCAAATAATATAAAATTTAATGCAAATAAATACTTTTATATTGCATTAAAATTAGTATTTATTAGTATTTTTTATTGCATTTGAAAGTTTATTAATTTTTAAAATTTGTGTTTCCTACACTTTAATATTTTCTAGACTTAATTTAAGATATCTTTTACATTGAAAGGCAAAAATTTTACATCTTAATTATGGTGCATCACCAATTCCTGTTGTTGTCATTTCATAGAGGGGTGTATACCTTGCTCATTCTTTGATCAACTTTTTAAAGCTGTATATCCAAGCTCTTGGAATAAAAACATTTATATGAAATCTTGAAAATATCATTTAAGGGTGTACTACATTTAATAAAAGTAGGATCTTCCAATTTTAAGCTCAAACTTGAAAAGACTGTTTCAAAGGAAATTCAAAGGGGGAAAAAAAGAATTTTTAATTATATTTTTTGAAAAATTCAAACTGATGGAATCCTTTTTAGTAAGATGTGAGGCAATATTAACTGCATTTCACTTGCAGGAGTTTTAATTATTCATTTTATATTTAAAGGCCTAAGTCACCTAAATATACCCATGAAATAAAGCAAAACACTTTTGCAAAAATAATAAATTGCTCACTTTTTTTGTAATATAGTTTTTTTTTTTAAGATTTGATTTTAATATCTTTCTGTTATGAATAAAAAGAGATTTGTCACTTTTAATATATTTTGTTTTAAAAAGTCACTTTTGACAAAAAATACTATTCAGCACTTTAACACAATCTATCCTTGTAAAAATCAGAGTTAACAAATTCATATATTTTATGATTGTAAATATCAAATCAAAGAAAAAAAGTTTGCAAAAATATTAATTTACCTAAACAGATAATTCTAAACCATAAAATCCAAAAGAACATTGTATCTAGAGAGTGCCAATGCTGCTACAACTATAACACAAATGAAACTGGTTTGAATCCCTGCCTGAGGGTGACCCTTGAAAAAGTCTTCAGGCCGGATTCATTGTATTATTATTTTTTTCTCCCTTTGATTTTAAATTTTAAATGAAATCTCTTTACTAATTTAGTACATTTTCTGAATGTCAGAAAGTGTAAGTGCATGAATAGAAAGTTCAAAATTAAATGGTTTCATATTTGTCCTATTTCTCAATGAAATCAAGGCGAAACAGGATATAAACCAAAATTAATTGAAAGAAATCCTTCCTAATTAAACCATTTTTAAGATAAGGAATTTGTTAGTACACTCAAATTAGTTCCAACCAGACTATTTGTGGTCTTTCTCGTCCATCACTGTCAGAGAGGTCATAAGTAATGAGGGACAATAAAGGTAAAAACACGTTTTTGAATTTATGACAGAAAAAACTAGTGTAATAACCGTTTTAGTAATACTTGAAGATAACCAAAAATAGCAAAATAGGACATTTCAATCTGTTTGGAATCAGATCTGATTAGCAAAAAAACATGTCTCCAGCACTAGAAGAGTAATTAAAACATGAGTTTTGCAGAATTGCACATTAGACATTAAATTTTTAAAAGTATTACTAAAAAGCCTGCATTAATTAACAAAGCTATTTCTTCAAAACTATATGAACATCCTACTTAGGCTTGAAAAAGAAAGGAAAATGCCAGTTTTGCTCATTTGGACAGTTGAATACTTCAATCCTTTAAATTAACAAACTCTAAAGTTGAGTCAGAAAATTTTCATTTTTTTTCTCTCAGTGTCAAATAGAAATTATTTGAAATTTTTTATGCATTAATCTTGAAGTTTTAGGACTTAAAAATTTCATAATCGCAAAATTTTATGCAGAAATTTTTTTTATTAAAAAATACTATTTAAATTTAGAACTTTTTAAACATAAACTGTCATTTTTAGTACCAATGATAATTTAAATATATATTTTAGATCACTTGTTTATTAGCCACATGCCAACAAATATTTGCTAAATATATGCTAGTCAACTGAACATATTTGTCACTGGCTTTCTGGCACAGAGATAGTATGTATTCCTCATGTTCTGGGAATCCCTGCTAAGGCATGGTTGGCAATTTCAACCCATCCAATCATGGACCTGGTCTAGCACTGCTGGCCAATTGGGGCATGCAACAACACCATATTTGTCAATAACATGTGGTTAATATAAAAGAACCATTTTATATGACAAAAGAAATATCTTTACATTTATAAATGCTTAAAAAATGTTCAAAAACAAATATTTTAATTTATATAAAACAAATTTTATATAAATTAAACCACATTAAATTGAGAATTGCAGTTTAAGAAAAATTGATTGCTGTATTTAAATATAGAAGTTTGATTTCAGATTATACATGTCCTATCTTTTGAAATGTAGCTTAATATTCACTTTTTTCAACTGGAATTTAAGACGAAATTAAAACAAAAGCTTTCATATGATGAAATACTTTCAAAAAATTACAAAACATAAAAAATAATATCTTAATAATGAATATTATTTAATTATTTTTCAAGAATATTTAAAAGCATAAATCTTAAATAAAAATAAACAAATTCTTTCATAATCTGAAAATAAATTTATAAAAATTGACTTACATTTTTTTTGTGCAACTGTTTTAAATGACTTCATTTTGCTTTGTGTAGTGAGTAAAAGTGGATCATCATCTCTTGTAATGCTTAATATATGAGCAGAATATTTTTCAATATTTGCAATAAATTCAGCACATTTTCCACTGTAAAAAATTCGATCTAGCTCATTTCGAACCTAAACCAAAATTAAAAACTTTGTTATTCACTTCTGGGAAAAAACAGAAAAGAAAAGCAGACAATGTATTTTTTAAATTATAATTTCAGCACAAGTGCATAATTTAAAAAAAACCTCATCAAGTAAATTAATTAAAACAAAACCCTGTTTTTAAATTGTACTGACTACTTCTATATGGAAACTGAGTTCTAAATTACATCCAGTTTAATTCAATTAGCCTAGTATCCATATCTAAAGATGCATGACAGTTATTTTAACATGCTTGTTACAATCACGAGTGTAGTTCATGTATATAAGAAGTAGCTTTAAATTTCTTTTTATCATACAATAATAACAGCTAAAGGTTATTTGATTCAATCAGTTTGGCCTCATCTAACTAATTTATTGTTAATTTGGATCTTTTCTTCTTCAAGAAACAGGAAGAAGGAAAAATCTCCACAAACAATAAAGCATATATATATATATATATATATATATATATATATACTAGCCGCCTTTGGCGACCAGTCGGTTCGCCAGTATTAATACTCGCTAATATTTTATGTAGCTGTGTCTCATAATAGGTTTTTCACCAAAATTTTTTTAAACCAAACAAATTTTGATAATCATATAATTCATTTATAGTATTATTTATTATTATTTTCTTCAGATGATCTGTTCACTGTACTACTCATTTTTCTCTTTCAATCCGAACAATGATTGTCCCCGAATTGATATTTTACTTAAATGGTGGAAAGAAAGGTCTAAAATTCTACGTTTTTATAGAATAAGGAGATTCTAATTTTCATAAATGTAAACACACTAAACAAATAAAGACACAATTGGTTTTAAAGAGATGCGAAAGTTTAAAAACAGCTTGGAAAATGCCGCGCACAAAGGAAATAATGGTGACACCCCCCCCTTCATTTTCCTTTTTTTTCCTCTCCTTTTTTTCTTCACTACTTTTCTTTTTACAAACCTTTTTTCGCTTTTGTTATTTTTTTTTTCTTCCCTGCCCAGACTTTATTTCGAGCAGGCATAGATTAAATATTCATACAGACTAATAATAAAAGCAACTATTTTCTTTCTTTTTTAAACATCCCGTTATCTATGAATGAAAACCAACTGACTTTGCGTATTTCTTTCTAATGATTCTAAACAAATCATAATTTATTACTTCCTGTTATCTAACTCAGTTGGTGTGGGGGAAGGAAATGAAGATTTTTGGCGGGAAAGTAAGAAAAGTGTCCTTTTAACTATTTTCCACGCAGTTTTTTTTAATTTTTTCTCTCCATAAGAACCATTCTGTGTCTTAACGAAAATATTTTTTAAAAAATAGCCGAATCGGTCGAGCCGTTCTCGAGTTGCATTTATATATATATATATATATGTGTGTGTGTCTGTGAATAACTATCTATGAGAAAATATTAGTTCCTTTCAAAGCAGGCCATTAAATAAAAAATTACTAAGTATAAGATACATAAACCATGGTGGGCAAAAATGTACAGAAAATAGTGTGATCCCCACACCATTTGATTAATGTTAAAATTTTGGTTTTCTTTTACATTGTCTGGAGAAGAGGTGAGGGTACAGATTTTGTATAACTAACAAAATAAGATCATGCAGTTCACTTAAGACATCACCATACTTTTCCCCAAATAAAAGATTAGTCCATCAGAAAAGTAAAAAAAAAAAAAAAGTAATTATTCGATCACAAAAAATAAAAATGGAACACACATTGTACAACAAAATTTATAACAGTTTTTGCTAATGAAATAAAATTCTAAGTTGGAAGGGCTTAAATTATACTTACTTCAGCATTTGAAAATAGTAAAGGATATTTTTCTTTTACAAATTTTGCATAGGGACACTTTATTAATATAAAGTTACGCCGTTCATCAAAACTTTTTAACATTAGATCAGTAGCTATAGCGGCATCAATTTTATCTGCAGTAGCCAGTTTTTTACTTTGAATAATGATATCATTAGCTGCTATTGTAGTATTGAGAGAAGGTTTGTAATTTATCAGTTCATCTGAAAAAAGAAAAGAAAAGAAAAGAAAACCTTGCATTTTATTATATATATAGATAGATAGTAATTATAAATGATATAGATTTTAAGAAAAGTTTATTTTTTTACTTCAAAATTTTAAGAGAATGTATAATATTTCAAGCATTGTTTGATAAAGGTATGCTATAGAAAAAGAATATTTCATTAATTTAAAAGCTGATTTTTTAATAATATAGAAACAAATTGACTGATTGATTCTTACCAGAATTCCAATATCAAACCAATGTGGATTTATTTACTACAATAAGATAAGAATTTTTAATTTTCTGAAGGATATTTGTGACAAAGTTGATGATATTTCAAGACAAATCTATTGAAAGGATGATATGAAAAAACTATACATGTTCACATCCCAAAGTTTTCTAAACTGAGATTAAACCCAATTTGTATATATAAGATTCTGTGGTATGTCAAACCTTAATTATTAACAATGAAAACTATTACTAAACCTACAGTAAATAATAGGAAAAATAACTTTAATTAAAAGTACAAAAAAAAAGCAAGCTAAGAAAATTATGAGAAAAAAAATCTAACGCGAAAGAAAGATATTTTATAAAGGTTTTTTTTTTTGCTTTTAATTATGGGTCTGAATGATTTAATTTCTGTTTAAAAGCGTATAAAGTGATAATTCAATATCCTATGACATATGGACATAATAATTTTAGGTTTAAAAAATGATTTTTTATATAAAATATTTGCTTTTTGAAGTATAATTTTTTTTTGTAAAATGATTACATTTTTTAAAACTATTTTATATAATAAAATTATACAGCTTTTATGAACATAAAATATTATTTTTAGCTAAATATACAGATGCAATTTCGCTTTTGGTATTTAAATGGCATAAATAATTGATTAAAAAAATAATAGATTATAATTAGTATTAAAAAATGGTTATTTGAACACCTTCAAAGAATTTAGATTGCTAAAAATAAAAATGAAAATAAGATAACATACATGTGGATAAAAATAATTTAATTTTTGAAATTGTGTTCGTATTTCACAAAAATCAGCTCTTCAAACAATAATGTGTATCATGAAAGTGAAGGTTAAGAATATCATTAAAGCTATAAGAATGCCATTAAAGCTTTTGCTTATTACTTCAATTGTGAGTACAAACAACTGAAAAAAATACATTAGAATTAGGAACAGTTGCTTCAGCGATTTAGTTAAAATGGCACTGTTACTTATAGAGATTTAGTTTTAGTAATAAAGACCTGAATCTTTTCTTTCAACAGGTAGTTAATCATTTTATAGCTTTTATTATTAATGAGTGTATATAATTTTTATTTCCTCTCTTTTAATTTTATTTCATAGTTATGTAAAACAAATACATCTGCAGTTTTGAAGAAAATATTTTTCATCTATATATGATAAATTGGGAACACATATATGAAAAAGGTGATACAAATAACTGAAAAAATTAATTTCATCATGAATTCATTTTAAAATGATCAATGATTACAAATCTGTTTTAAAAACAAAAAAAGGTTGTCTTCTCATTCAAAAATAATTATCAATTTGAGATTATTTATATTGGTTTTTCTAGGCATTTTGACTTTATTTATTTCAATATTTTTTAAAAAGAAATTTAATGCTAATGGTTTTCTATATTTCCATATTAATTTTACTATTTAGGTTCATTCTAATTTAAGTAATTTAATGCTATGTTTGTTTTAATAATGCTGTTTCTCACAAGATAATAATATTTCTTGAATCTTGCAGCTTCTAACTTTGGATCTTATCTTTTAATTTGATTTATATATGACTCTTTCTATATTTCAAAAAAAAAAAAAAAAAAAAAATGTTGAAATCCAACATAAAATTTGTTATATATTAGAAATTTGAAAGTGTTTATCTTTCAGAGGGTGGCTGCTATTTTATAAAATGACCCAATAATTTTTCTGTTGTGCATGGGCAATAAATTATTATTAATTATTTAAATTATTTCTGAGCATTAATAAATATAGATACCGTAAATGAAATAATACCTTCAGTTAAAAAATTAATAGCTTATAAACTAACAATATAAATTAATAAATAGTTTTAATGAATAAACAATTTCACTTTGAGTAAGATATCTGTGCAAAAAGAAACAAACTCCAATGCTCATAAAATTTCAAGGAAAGTGCCCCCCCCCCAGTTAAATGAATTATATAGCAATAAGTCCAAGGGTGAATTCAGACTTAAAAAAAGTATTTGCAATAATTGAGAATAAAAGATAGAAACATGTTTAAAAATAATAAAAGATAATTTTTATGGCATAACTGTGATTTATTCATATGAAATAACAAAAGAGAATTTTGTAAAGAAAGAGAAAAATAAGTGTAGAAAACAAAATGAATTTGTTATAAGAAAAATTATGTATAATCATAAGTACTTTTAGAATTAATTGTTATGAAGTTTCATGTAGCTTTGATTTGTGGATCGAAATTCCTATAGCCTCTTCTGAAAAAGTTGCATCTAGCCATGGGAAATGGGCTTTAATACTCTTTTGTTGGTTAGTTTATTTCATTTCATGGGATTCTAACATCTTTTTTTTTTAAAAAAAATCATTTGAACAACTTGTTAAACAAGATATTTTGTTGCAATAGTCTTGCATCCATGCACTCCTTTAAGATGAATGTGGCTAAGAGCTAATTGATTTTCATCCCTTCCCTGAATCGATTAAGATATCAAAATAATAATTCCTGACTAATGAAGAGTTTCAAACGACTTTAAAAATCTATATTACATTCATCAGTTATATATATATATATATATTATTTATATTGTATAACATTTTGGACAAGATATGGGAAACTTGATGCACCAATGTAACAAAAAGCTGAATTTTTCCCAATTTTGTCAAAAGAATCATCATGATTGTACAATATTTTAATTAATTCATTCATTTCGTTGTTCACTCTTGCTTTAAAAAAAAAATTCCTCAAGTTTTTTTTTTTTTTAAGTCCTTATGAAATACCAACTAAATTATGATCCATCCTTCATTTTTGACTCACATTAATAGTTACTTTTTTGTATACCATGTCCAAAAACAGCTCAGTTTATTTTCAGTTAAAGAGATATTTCATAACACAGATTATATATTTAATTAAAATAAATGGGGGTGGCATTAAAAAAATAAAGTATCTATTATACCAATTAAGCTGTTGCTCTGCACATAGCTCACCAGTTAGATCAACATATCATGTTTAGGAGCTGTAAGATATGATTTTAGAACAGATTTTAAAATATAGTTATAATATAACTATATTTTAAAATCTAGTTTTAAAATATAGTTATAATATAACTATATTTTAAAATCTGAACATATGTTAAGTTTGTCTTCATTGTATTATAATGAAGACACACTTAAGCTGCCAGTCCTCATCCAATCTTTTACACTAAGTTAACATGATGATGTTTGACAATAAGAAATTTAAATGGATCTGAGTGCAATAGCCTCATCTGAAATCAATATAAAATGCAACAGTGACATTAATAAATCAACCTTACTTGCCTAGGAATCATATTTAGTTTAATGAAGGTGAGATGGTTATCCATAGAAACTGGAGGTTGATTCTTAATGACTACTATTGGTAATTTTAAAATTCCTCCAGCAAGAAATGTGTTTGGTTATTAGAATAAAAGTCATTCAATCTCCCACTGTTACTATTTCAACCCAGGAGGTGAGAAACCATTAACTTATTTACTAAATTCTCATCAAGGCAAATTTTAAATAATTTGAAAATTTCCTTAAACTAATCAAATTGCAGTTCAAAATATTTGTTACATGCATATATTATATACCTAAGAGTTTGATGAATTCAAAATAAATTTGTCTATATCTATGCTAGTTTGTTTTTCAAATACCAACTTAAGCTATAAAAAGGTTTTGACAAGAAAATTTGAGGCCTCTACTTAATTGCTTGAATATAAATAGATAAATAAATGAAAGACAGAAGAAATTAAACTCTAAAAATCCATTAATTAAAAATTCATTAATTGAAACATCGGCAAACTGTTTTTAAATGGTTTATTGTTAAACTGTGTTAATTTTTCAAATTGTTTTAAAGATTAGAAACATAATCTTATTTTATTATAAGACATAAAATTAAAAAAAATAATTAAAGAAATATCATTTGAATACTTCAAATTACACTCTATACAATTTCCATATTCGTAAGGATTCAATCTTATAACTAAAGAAACATACCTGTTTGAGTAGAAGTTACTCTAGTAGCAATAAGATTTGCTGCCTCAACCTGAACTTTACGATTTTTCATTTCTGGACGAACCAAATCATCTTCACTCTTTCGTTTCAAAGGACTAAAATATTTAAAGAGCATTTATGCTTTTGGTTTAAAAAATTATGCATATTTTATTAAATACATAAAAAAAGAATTAAAAAAACAGAGATGATGTTATTTTCAAAGATATTTTTAATTAAATTAAAAATTAAACTTTTAAGCCACAAGTAGTTCTAAAGATATAAAATCAGTTCAACATTAAAAGTTTAAAAAAAAGCAAACTAAAATAATTTACACACACACATATATATATTTGTAATATTTTAAACTCTTAATTTTAATTTAATTAATTTCTAAAGTTTTGTCAGTATAATCCATTGTATCTTCCAATCTAAAATGCTCTATTATTTTCTGACCCATTCCACTTTTCCTATTTAATAAATAAAATGAAGTGATATAAAGATAATGTGTCATTGATCGGTGTAAATATTCTTTTAGAGGATTCTCCTTGGATGTATCATAAATCAATGATGCTTGCATTTCTCTCGTCAAGATCAAATAACGCCAAAAGAATTTTTCTTGGAAATCTACATGTGTTATTTATGAGAATATTATAGTATATAAAATTTCTTCTCATGTTTTTAGTACACATTGTAAACCTCTGCTATTATGCTATGCAGCGTACCGCTTGAGATGGAATAAAAACAAAATTAAAAATTCAATCTCTGTTTACTCCATGCTCACGACTCACTACTGCTTTCAATTCCAAATTAATATGGATTACATTACATTTTAGCCAACAGGGTGGCTTTCTTTGAGCCTTAATTTTCAAAAGAATTAAAATAAATATCTGCAACAAAGATAAATCTATAACACAACTACTCTTGACATGGATAGTTTATCACAGGTACATTATTTGGTGTTTCCTCTATAATTCAGGGTCCTACTACAACATTGAAGTTTGTCAACTTCCTTTGGAATACTTTGCACTATGCCTGTCAAAACCTGATATCTCCTCAGACATACCTTCTCTGCCGTCCAATACTCTCATGTTTGTGCTCCATATCCTCATTAGAGAGCCCCTTATATCTTAAAGTTCTAACCTTTACATGCCAGGAGTCCTTCAATTTTGGAAACATGATTTGTATGTCTCCAGTGCTCAAAATTTAAAATTTCCTTATGGAATCTTCAAAAAGTGATTAGTGTTTCCTAACTCAATAGTGAAAGGCAAGACTTTTTTGGGGAGGGATTTTTTAAATTTTGATATAATTGCTAACACTTTTCATATTATTTGAAATATTATGTCTTTAAGTTTTTTCAGTTCTATTATTAAAAATTGATGTCTAATAATAAAGTGTATTACATTTTAAATTTATTTAAATGCTTTAAAATTATGAAAGATGATCTCCTTGATTGAATTAAGTTTTTTGAACTTTAAAATTTTAATTAAGTTATGAACAATAAAAAAATATTTTTTTCAAAAAATCTTTATTTCCCATGATTTTTTCACTTAAACCACAACTTAGTTTAGCCTGTTGTCTCTCCTTGTAAGATTTTTCCTTTTCTTCTTGATGATGTTGGGGTAGGTACCATCGCAACAAAAACTCAAGTACAGCTGTCTTATTGAGTTGTGAGTATAGGGTCAACCTCAAAATTATTTTCTATCTCTATCTCTTTTATCCTGGATATTTTGTTCATCACTTTGGAAACAAATATTCCTGGATGTAAGTAGAGAGAAAATAAGAGATATGTCTCCTTTCTTGATGTCCTAAATTTAGGTCATTAAGTTTCATCTGCTACTAGAAATCAGTGTACGAAATTTAACTAGTCACCAACTAATTGGCTAACAAATGGGCTTAAGTTTTTCTTTTAATATTACACATTTTTATATTAGTCGTTCAAGTATTAATGGTAATTAATAGAGTATTTTGAATCTTGTGTTTGTTACATCCATTTACAAGTATTTTGAATGAAATTCTTGAATCCTATATTTATTTGCATTTCCAAGAGTGTTATAAGAAATCATTACTTCCAGGTTTTCCTTTGACATTGCTGAATCTTGAAAATATTATTTTTATTTCTTAGATTTTATTTGAAGTTTGAAATTTTTTTTGTATATTATTTTGAGTTTAAATACTTTATTGAAAATCATAATTATATTGATATTTCATTTGGGTAAGGTCGAAAGATTATTGATATTTGAATCATTCATTTCTAATTTAATCTTGTTGAGTTAGACTTTTTAATATTTAAGAATAATAAAACGATTAAAATGAAATCTGCTATGCATATTTCAATGTATCATGTCGGAACATAATTACTTGAACAGCCAGCAATGTGCTGATGCAAGTTAAATTATATTTTAATTCCTTTTAATGGTTTCATTGAATTGGTCACTTTAGTATTGCAAACACTCAAAAACACTTTGTCTTGCATATATTGTTTAAAAAAATATCATATTTCCTATTTATTTCATTTTATATAATCACATGCTCAAAATTACATTTTTCTAGGTTTTATTTGCTGTAGTTAACTTATTTTTTTAAATCAGATCTTTTGTAAAATCAATGGCAACATGCTATTAGAAACTGATTTTTTAAGATGCTTGTGCAGATAATAAAAATGTTATTTTTTTACCTACAGATTTTTGTTGATGCCAAAAGCTTCACTCCAAAAATAACACATTGTTCTGGAATGATAATAAGCAAATGTACCATTTACTATCTTCTCCAAATTAAATTCAACAAGTTTCTATAGAAAAATGGTCAAAGTGTGTGCACTATATCATTTAATTTTTAATATTTTTGTTGATTATTCAAGTTTATATCATATTTTTACAAATAAAATTTGTCTTTATGCATTTCTGATATAATCTGATGAATAATATTTCTATATAATGCAATTGTAAGTGAAATTTGGGTATCTTTAAATATGCATTTAAATTTAGGTATCACTTTCAGTAGAAAGGTTCGTTAAACTATAACAAAATAAATAAATAAAAATCCATTACGCATTGCCATAAAGACCATCAGTGTAGCTTTATGAAGTTTGTCTTTTGTCTTTATATCGATTTTGTAATATATTTATTATAATTTAAAAGTTGTATCCATTTAATATAAAATAAATCATTGGATATTTGAGAATAAATGCAAAGCTACATTATCTATTTATAAATAATTTAATTAAATACTTTTGACATGTTAAAATATACAGCATAACCATGATATACATTCTAATATTCTTATGTTAAATATATATTATTCATATATGACTGCAATAAGAAACACATTAAATATTATTGAAAAATAGTTACCAAGATTACAAATAACATATGTTATCACAATGATATTGGCTTAAATGATTTAGTATTTGATAGTCTGATGTTATGTCTGTGTTTCAATAGGGTCTAATTCAAGTTTTAAAAGCTTTAATGATGAGCTATTCAAAAAGTAAGAATTATGTAATTTAAGGTAATTTAATTAATAGCAGGTATCATTATTTCTTTTGAAATATATTTAGCCAGAGTAAGATTCTACATTTAAAAAAATTCTATAGATTTTGATGATTTTTTTTAATACCCAGCTTATGAAACAGGTTGAATAGCTGGGAAATAATAAGCATCTGGCAACATTTTGAGATGGCCACGATTGCAACTCTCTTCCTTATAGAAAGTTCTGCCCTTCAGTTAGGCAAACTCAAACACCACCCTTGATTACATTTTGGTGAAATTTAATTCATTTAGATTTTATCATAAATTTTTCCAAAACAGAAACATACATACTATAAGCACCAATCAGATTTAATTTAGATACAGAGAATATGTCTAATAGGAACTCATTAATATGGGAGCAGATTTTTTTGGGTAGAGAAAGATACAGTTCTAAATATTACTAATCTATAACATGTTCAATGGTTTATAATGTGCCTTAAAATTTTATTTGGAAACAAAAATAAATTATGTCCCAAGTTAAAATAATTTAAACACAAGTATGTGACTTTTAAATTTAAGGAAATAAAATTCAATTTGTTAAAATAATAATACATATCATAAGATGCAGCAAATTTTGATAACATAAAGCCATAGTTGCTGCATAATTTTGAGACTCCTTTAAGATAAACTTTATTGGTGATTAGAAAGTAAAGTGAACAAAACTTATTTATGTTTTTAAATTTGATTTCGTGCTAATTTATTAATATTCAATATATGCTTTAAAACCACGTGCCAGTAATTAATCGCCACACATGCTGTGTTAATCCTTTAACTACGTTGACCAATGATATCTGGTAATTCAAGAGTTCATCCATAACATGCAGTTAATATACTAATATTTAACATATCTAACATAATTTAAAGGCAAATTCTATATTGTTATTTAATACAACAATACATTTCTATTCATTAATACATTGTTATTGATATAGTTTACATTTATGTAATTTTTTAAAACCACTTGTCATGTTTTGCTCCATTGAATCTTGCCTTTCACTCACACTTTCTCTCTCAAACACAAACACTTTTATTTTTAAAGGCCTTCATGTTACAGTTTTGCAGTTAAAATAATTAAATATAAACTTGATTTTATTATTTTTATGCATCTATTTTCTTTATTTATAAATTACCTGTCTTTCTAACTAAAATCAAAATTTAATATGATAACTCAAGTTTTAGGTATCAAGATTACATATAAATCTCCCCCCCCCCCTCACAAAAAAGTCAATTAAATTCTTTAGTTAAGATATTTATATGCATGCAAAATTACATCCAGCTCATACAAATGAACATGAAATAAATGGCTTAGAAAAATCTGTGATCATTTATCTCTCTCTCACCCCCCCATGCGATCTTCTTAGTCTGAATAAAATATTTATTTTTCTTTTCTTTCTCGTCAAACCTCTTTACTTCTTAATACATGTTGATTTATAATGCCATTATTAGCAACAGTGGGACGAAAAATAAATGGCTTACCAATCATGCACCTCTTTCTAATTTTATTATATTTTTTTATAAACTTCATATGCCTACATTTTATATCTTCATAATTGGTTTTCATAAAATTAGATAATTAAGTTATGCATGCAAAAATTTTATTTTATAATGTTTGTGCTATTGTGTGAAAGTACAAAAATTTAATTTCACCCCCCCCACACACACACACACTGAGAGAAGAAAAAATTACAGTATAAACAAAGAAATTAAATTTTATGACAAACTTTTTAAGTTGACTTTATACATTACAAAAAAAAATGTAGAAATTAAAAAACTAAACTAAATTAGTTTAGAACCTAATTTGAAGCTAAATAAGAGAAAAAAAATTTGAATAGAACTCATAATCTTGAATTGTGATGAAAAGATAAATAAATAAACAATAAAAAATAAAGAAATATAAAATAAACTTAATAAAACTTCTCAGTTTAGTATGCTATCAAATCAGCCATCTGTCATTTCAATTGATGTTTAAAAGTTGAATAATTTTAAAGAAGTAAAAAACTATTTTTATAAGAAATACCAATATCAACTCACGGATAATTAAAATCTTCCAGTAATTCAACAAGAAAGGCTCGTTCCAAACCAGTCAAAACTCTGTTATCCAAAAGCTTTTGTACCAATTCCTTTTTATCTGGTTGCTTAGAAGTAGATGGACCAGCAGAATGGCTGTGATTATATAAGAAAAAAAGCTATAGTATATTTATGAAAGCATAAAGTAGTTTCATCATTAATTTTGTTCCCATTTCAAAAGTCCTTAGAACTATAGCAAATTATTCAGTATAATGTGTAAATGATACTTTCTCTGCATTATTGTAAATGATACTTAAGTTTCATTATTATTTTTTCAAAAATTATCATATATATATTCACCAAAAAATAATCATACTTTTCTTACTATACTTCAATCACTTACTTCTCACTCCACCCCCCACTTGAATTTAAAAAAAATAACTGAGACTATTCCTTGTGTTAAGAAGTTTAGAGAGAAAATTTTGAAAACACACACACATATTAT
>JAOUZG010009418.1:197296-229364 GCA_026289955.1 Argiope argentata
AGGAATGATAAATACAAATTGAGTCCAATATACATTCTCAAAAATTAAAGAAAAACCATAAAGTTGCCATCTTTGGCGAATTATCGCCAACTTGGCAAAGAAGGGGGTTAAACTACTAATCACCCCATTTAGTATTCATAATATCTTTTTATTTAGTTTTCATGGTGTCTTTTTTTCAACATTTTACTAAACTTTAAATTTATATATATACATATAAGATAAAAGTGTATGATTTGAAATGTAAGTTTTTATGAATAAAAATTAATTTTTATTTGCTGACAAAATTTGTAATTCATAGGATCTTAAGGTAATGTTTTAGAATCCTTAAATATTAAAATATAGGAAATTGATAATTTAAAAAATCAAGTGCATCTAAATCTAATTTAAAATACTATGTTAGTAGAAGAAAATTTAAATGCCAGAAATTGTGATTTTGTTCATCAAAATATAATGTAGAAATATAGCAAATAAACCAATTTATAAATTAAAATTAAAACTTAATTGTCAGCATTATTGAATAATTGACTTTGCAGGTATGATTGATTTTTTGGGGATATTTTGTATTTAATTTCAATTATACCACAAATATGAAACTGCATTTTAAATGATTTGGCTAGTAGAGAGGTAATACAAATGCATTCTATTTTATCTTATACTATAATCCGAGGAATGGTTGTCAAGTCGAAAATCGCCCCAGAATTAATAAACTCTGGTAAACTTGGGGGTCTGGGGGTTTTGGCCACGAGGAATCGATTGGCGCTGATTTTGAAGCGCTACGGTTAAGCAGTTCGGAGTTACAGATAGGATATTTTCAAACTTTATTAGTTCGCCATAATGGCTACTTAAATTTTCAAGTGGTAACGTGCTGCCATCTATAGCCAATATGCCATCTATATCAATATTCATGTATAAATATATTTCATTTCATGCAGACACGTGATGAAAATTGCATTTTTATATGTTTAATGCGCAATATTAATTTATTTTTTTAAATTTGAGTTTTTGTCAATCTGATGGCAACATATTAATAAGATAATTTTTTCCTTTTTACTCGTAACGCATGCTTGGAGCTTAAGTTTTAATTTTATCTTATACTAATGTTTATTATGTTTATGCTGTTATTGGTTTATAATATGTTTCTTATGTATGTATATATGTTTGGTTTTTCTAAATAAATTTGTCAAAAATATTGAACTTCAACACACTTCAATCTTTACACTGCTCACTTTGTACCATTTCTTTAATTGTATAATTTTTTTGTTACCAATTGCATTTTATTTCCCATGAATTTTCAAACTTTACCTTTGTATAGAATAGTTCCCTTTCCAAACTCTAACTTTGTTTAGAATAGTTTACAATGGTGCACTTTGACCGGTTATCTTTTCACCAATGGTTTCACAAATTTTCTTATGGCATGTATTGTTTTGATAAATCCCAATTGAAAATTTAAATATTCGAGTTAGCTTCGATACCTGTTTCCTCCGAGCGGAGCTCGGTCACCCGCTGGTTATTATTGTAATAGAGATTAACCTCTAAAAAATGGATCAAAAGTGATATATTTTGTGCACCTTTTCTGAAATAATTTATTTTTAATTAAACATATACATTCACACTTCTGTAGTACTAAAAAATAGTCGGAAGTACATTTAAAATATTTCCAAAAGAAATTGCAATCGTATTTAAGATTAATCGAAAATGACGGATGTAATAAGATTGTTTTTGATTTTAAATTAATCATATACATTCAAATTTCCGTTATACTAGTCGAAACTAGATTCAAAATATTTTCAAAACAACCAAAATCATATTTAAAATTAATTGAAAAAGAGGTTGTAAACAATCTTTTAGCTGTTAAAAATAACCGTACGCAACGACATCGCTCTTTAGGGATAGGCCTAATGAGGTACCATTCTGAAAATTTTCCCTCGCAACTTTTTCCCTCGGAGCTGAATTGTTTGAGTAGCCCCTAGACGCTTTTCAAAAGTACTGGTTAGAAGACAGTTCAAGTTCAAGTTCAATGGAAGTTTTTCGGAGCACCTGTCCTCAGATGAGAACTATCCCCTTCTTAACTGTGATTTTAGAATTGCGATTACTTTTATTATGACATGAACTGATGGAATCATAAATATTTTTAAGAGCTATTGTTACATGCCATTCTATTCGATTTTAACGTAATTGCGACTCGAATGTATTCGTTTGTATTTCGTTTGCGAACGAATGAATTGATTCTTTCGCTCAAAGTGTCCGAAGAAGGTTGGTCGCGAACGACTTCTCGACGCATGTGCTGTTATTTTGCTATATAGGCTGTTCTTTCTGAGATATAGGCTATACATAAAACAGAGAATGGGGAAATGCATAGACTCTAATCATTCTCTTCACCTTTAGCAGGACGAGTTGATGGTAAAAGCTTTGTAAAAAAACCTTGAAAAATGTCATTTTGAGGAAATAGGAAATTGGATATTTTTTTTAAACAATCAATGATAGACAAAGTATTTTGGATCGTTTGCAATACTAAAGTGACTCATTCAATGGAACGCTTAAAATGAATAAAAATATAATTTAACTTGCACGAGCACGTGGTGCTTGGGCGTTGAAGAAATCATTTTCTGACATGATATATTGAAATATGCATAGTGGATCCTTTTTTAATCTTTTGTATTTATTCGTCCTATTTTTCCTAACTTTTATTTATTTATTTATTTTTACTTTCTTTAATATATGCCAATAGTCGTGTATATTGAATTAACGACAGGTTTCACTTAGAACTCAAGCTTTAGGAGCTTCGATTTTCCTATTGTTGTATACTCTTGCAGATTTCATTAGATTTTTTATAGTTCACGAGCTGCTCTATTACATTTATTCCTATATATGATTACTTGCATCTTTTATGTTTTCACTTCAGTAGAAAAATATTTTTTAAATTATCATTTAATAATTTATAATATGATAAGGAAAATATTTTCTTGTTTTAAGGCTCTATCACAACCCAGGTAGCACATCCTGTAGCATAATATTGTACAATATTGTGCGATATTGTATGATATTAAACAATATTAAATAATATTGCGAATATTGATCAATATTGTACAATTTGTGTGTGCTACTAGGGATAGCAAAATACACTTTCGTCAACTGTTGTCGATTTATGCACGCAGTCGAGCAAGATTTTCGTCATCGTGATGGTAACTACAAAACGAAGAGAGCTAGGTAGTTAAAATTTGGGTACACATATTTAGTATACATTTTATATGTCAAATTTTGTGCCAAATCCAACATGGAGTTCACCGCATGCCATTCTACACTTTCAGAAAGTAGACTTAATGTTTTGGTGTTAACAGTCTTTTTTCTCATTTTTATAATTAATTCTACGCTTTTGTCAAATTCAAATAGGCATAATTTTACAATAGTCGTTGTTGTGTAAATACAAAATAAAATATTAAAATTTAATAAATAATTTTTAAATTAGTTTTTAAGATTTATTTTAGTAAAAACTGTGCATTTTTATAAAACCGAAGAAAAAAATAATACTATGATTAGAAAATACCCAGTTTACATATGCATATTTATACAAAGCTGCTTGATTCTTGGAAGTAAGGTGCTTAAAATATGTTTAAAAATACTTAATTTTTGCAGCATCTTGCCATTATGCACCCTATATGTGAAACAGTCAGATAGACATATTTCCTCTGCACGGATGTTGCAAAAAAATTTGATAGAAATCTATAAGTTTGGTTTGATAAATTATGTAAATGAGAAAGTAAAAATGTCAATTAAAGCGTTTTTTCTTCTTTTCTTTTAATTTCTTGAAACCAGAGCGAGATAGTACATCGCATTGTTTCAAAATTAAAAAAAAAAACTTATAATGTGAAGAATTTTTAAGCAAATAAATAATAATAACATAAAAGCAATTTTTAGCAAATAGCAATAAGAAATAACACCTTTTTTCTTCATTTATAACTATTTTAACAGCTGCAAAAATATAGGATTCAATGCCATATATAGCAAGCAATATTATTTGGAATTTTACTATAATAAAAATGTTTGCTATTATAAACTGTGTCTAAGACATATTTCTCAGAAATTATTTTTAAGAAATTACATTAAACCCAACAAAATTTTTACTATTCAAAGGCTACTCTTTTTTAACCTTTAAAACTTTGTAAAAATAATTTTTATGCAATTGTATGCTAATAAATGTTTTGATAAAAAGACATTAATTTTTAGGTAAATTGTGAATTAGAAATAGAAATTGTCTAATACCCAAAAAGAACTTTCCAAATTTCATGCTCCTAATTTCAATGGCTTTATGCTGAGCATTGCTCAGGACAAGACTTTGTATAAAGAGAAATATCATTGGAAGTAGGCAAGGGGGATTTCTATAAGAGTTATAAAAAGAAGAAAAAATCATCATAAAATAATAAAACCCAAGACTTAATTTTCTTGAAGAGAAAATTATGTACTTTTTAAGGATCGTTTCTAAAAATTAAACTCTTTTAAAGTGCTTAAAGATGGTTTTCAAAGTTAAGCACTTTTCATGATGCTATGCACCATGTTAAATTCGTTGTAACTCTTTTGATTATGTATGAGTCCATATACTTTTTGAGGGTGATTAAATTCATTCCGAGCTTTCAATTTTTATGTCATAATTAATAATATGCACTTTAATTACCATAATTGTGATTTAATTTATAATAATATTACATGGTTATGAATTCTTTTTGGCAGTATCATATCAAAGAAGTGATTCATTGTTTTCTTTCCCAATTTCTCTCACCTCAAATTAAAACTCCTTTAATTAAGATCGTGTATAATGAGTCCAATTTTTACTGACTTTAATAATGTACAGATTATTTGCCTTCAGATAAAATATTTGATATTGATACTTGAGTAATTTTTGAACAAAAGAAGAAAAATAATGAATTGTTTGCTTTTTTTTCCATTGATGTCCTAATAATTTTTTGTTAAGTGTTTTTACCTTCTTTAAATTTTATTTATCAATGGTTTTCTTGTTGAAATTTAGTAAGTACTTTTCAGTTTTTAAAATTAAAAATAAATAAGCAATTCATTTACCTAAAAAAAGAGAGTCGGAATAACTTCAGCATGAAAGAAAAATACAGTTTTATTAACAACTACATTATT
This sequence comes from Argiope argentata, assembly GCA_026289955.1. Taxonomy (NCBI): domain Eukaryota; kingdom Metazoa; phylum Arthropoda; class Arachnida; order Araneae; family Araneidae; genus Argiope; species Argiope argentata. Next base: position 202,436 of record JAOUZG010009418.1, read on the forward strand.
AAATTATTGTACAAAATTTCTGAAGAAAAAATAACAATTTCAAATGCATCTTTTTTCACATTTACTTTATAAATTTCTACTAATTTCTCTTCCTTACCAATATGCATTTAAAAAAATTACCTCCACTCACCAGAAAAAAAATGCACACTTTCTGATTCCAAAAACTGAAAAATGTTATCTTTATCTCCCATAACGCCCTTTCTTTTTACTAAGTGAGTGTCCGAAATTTCTTGTGATAAAAGAACTAAGCACCGTATATTCATTCAAGGTCAACCACTGGTCTTCTGCTAAGTGACGTGGATAACCTATGCCTCCTCTCCCCCTTCCCTGTTTTTCCATTCTTTTGCGGACATAACCACAAACATCTGTCTTCTTATCTCTAGGATGCTCATGCATGAAATTAGCAAGTTCCACACAGTTTTTCGCTTGTAAGAATAATAGGTCCACACAGTCGTTAGTGAACGGAAATATATAGGTCCACGGAGTTAATGAACTGAAATTGCAGAATCCGCGCAGTCGTTCGCGAACGAATGACTAATCCAGAAAATGGCAATCCGATTCAGTGCTTTCACTTAGATGACCTGTTTGTTTTAACCCCTTCTTTCGCAAACGACTTACCTCTAATATGATGTTTTTCTTTGTGACTGTTATTCTATGCTCACCAGGAGAAGGCACTTCAGAAACGTCTAGGGGCTTCTCCAAAAACTCTGCTCTGATTGAAAAGTCGAGGTGGAAAATCAGAATAAATGTATTACTAAAGAGTGATGTTAGTTCCGTTATTTTTTAACGGTTGAAAGATTGTTTAGAACCTCTTTTTCGATTATTTTTAATTATGATTTTGTTTGCGTTGGAAATATTTGTTATATAGTCTTGATTACTTTTTAGTACGACAGAAATGTGAATGTAGAGTCGCTCAAAAAATTGAGAGTACACATTACTTTTACTTGAGAAATTCGACTTTCAATACAAATAACACATTAACTAGAAGTCCAAACATATTTTTATTTTTACACATAACAAACAGTTTAATTTAAAAAAAATAAAGAAAAATCGACGAAAAATCTTTAAACTGAAAAATATCAGAAGCATTCTAAGCAGATTTTTGCCTCAAAAAAATTGAGAGTGCACCAACGAAATTTTTGTAGTATCTCGCACCAGTGAGTCGGCGAAGAAGCGAACGATTTTGTATTGCGCCAAGCGTTATGGAGAGTTGCTGCTTGCTCGTCAAGTGAGATTTGTTTTAATGAACAGGTTTAGTTTATTAGTTAGATTATCAGATATACAAACATCATTTAAATACTAACAACATTTCAGTATGTAGAATCAGGATCTTTGGTTGAGGATGTTAGACATGCAATGTTCTAAAGCTTAAATATATTTCCTTATTTTTCGAGTGATACTTGGGGAAGATCTACCGCTGCTGGGTAGGAAGGGGTTGGATTCAACGGTAGATGTGTGACCCCATAACAATTCATTTTCCACATCTGTTTTATGAGCCAGATAACATCTACGATACCGAAGTCGACTTTTGTATTATGGTCATATTACTTGGCTACTGGCTCTGGTGTCACAAATTCGTATCGCGACCTTCAATTGCTACAGAATGAATAATGAAGTTTCCGATCGCAGCTAAATTTTTAAAATTATGAGTTTTCTTTAAAAAAACACACACATCAAAAAATGATGCAATATGCACTTACCTCAACAGTGGTGCGTATTATCTGTGAAATATAAATTGTTGATTTGTAAAGTTCTATTTTCGAGTCCCACACCTTGATTAACATTTCCTAGAAAGGTGCAGCTGGGAAGAGGCAGTCATGCTGTGTTAACCTGCTGAGATAAAAGATTCAATGTGCTTACGGCAGCTGAAATATTAATAACTAATGCTGAAATCTTTCAGTTATGCTTATTACTATATCTTGATTTGAAGATTATTTTCTATGTCTTAGAATTATTAATTGTTCTAACACAGAAAAATTACATAAAAACACATAAAAGTCTCATTAGTTTTTATTTTCTATAATAGAGGGCGCCATGAGTTGCAACGAAATGTTTAATACAGTAGCACCAATTAGAAGTAGAAAAATCAAGCGTGTATTTTTATCTTCCTTTGGAAGAAGTAATTTATTTAAACGATTTCTAAATAAAAAATGCTTTTTTTAAGAAAAATAAATTAATTAAATATACATTTGTTTATGATAACGCTTCTAAAATAGTTGATTGGAGCTGCAAATTATAAGCGACAGTTTTAATAGAATTTATTGTAAGTTCTTAATTTAGTCAAATAATTCAATAAACACAGTTTTTAATAAATTTAATTAAAAAAGATGTTTTTAAATTTTTTTTCATTATTGCACTAATCAGAGACTTTATTTTAATTTAATTTGCTATTACTATTTTTCCTCCATTGAAATACATTATTTTTTTTTACTCAGTTCTAGATGTCGTCATAAATACAAATTACTGATCAAAATTTAATTTATTTACTGATGGTTTTACAATTCATACGAAAATATTAAATAAAATATTGTCACCGAGAATAAACGAGTAAACAAAATGTAGGTCTTCTAACAAAACAAGATAGGAGTAAAAAAAAAAAAATCGTAAATTTTTATTTAGAAGCAGGAAATAAAACCAATAAAAAGAAATTGTATAAACAGAGGGAATGGTTTTTCCAAAACTTTCTCACTCTACTCGTACTCTATAATAATTAAAGTGTTATTTAGAGAAAGCCCTGCATAGTATTGGCGTATAAAAATTTAGAATATTAACCTTTGACATGAATTTAGCATTTTTGTATAAACTAACATGAGTTCTTTAGCGATAAATCTTTGGCATGTGTTTAACAGTATTTGAAAATTGAATCTGTGTTTTAAGCACAGTTTTTGCAATCGATTAGATCCAAAATTTTCCAGAAAACTATACTTGTTGTCCCAAAATTATATACTAGATTTGATTTATTTAAATCAATGCGTTTATGAGCTATCACGTTTGCATGTTTCTAAAAGTACAGAGCAATAGAATGTCAACCCCTTGTTGGATTTCTCTCAAAATCTGACAGGTATTTACAGTATAGATATTAAATCTACGTACCAAATTTTATCCATCTAGCTCTATATGTTTTGTAGCTATTGTATTAACTTATATTCAAACAGTAGGGCAGACGAACTTGCTGTGAACGGGCTATGTTCGAAATTTGTTTTAAATCTGCAGATTTAGTGTAAAGACCTTATTCAGAATTTCGTCTTTCTAACTCATAGCGTTTTCCAGTTACTTTTGTCACAGACAGAGAGACTGCATTTTTCAAAAATGTGTTTTTCCGAACTCGGGGAGGTTTGAAACGGGGTTATTCGTCAAAATCGTGAGATCAATTTTGTTTGACAATTACTACTTTTACTGTACAGAGGTAGTTTCGAGTCCCTGTTAGGGCATGGTTGTTCTTCTATGTTCTATTTATGAGGTGTGTGAATGTGCCCCCCCCGTAAAAAGGGACTTTGCAAGTGAATGTGATGAGTATGTAGTCGTACTCTTGGCCCTAGTTGGCGTTACTTGAAAGAAAGAGACGATTATTTCGGCTTAAATCCGCTGATGCATCTGTGGGATTGTGCATGGCAAGTGCCATAAGTAACAACAACTGTGCAGTGTATAGTAGATAGTCAAATTAATGGAAGACGAGTTATGCTATTGCTTTATATTACTTTCTCATGTGGATAATACACAAACAAAAAGTGTCGTAATTGTCAAAAACACATACACTGTTTTTGGAATTATGTTTTTCTGACTTCGGGAATATGTGAAACAAAAAAAAAATGCTTTGAATTGGACGAAAGAAATTTGATACGTTGTAACTGCTCTAAAAATGTATTTTTAATGAAATTGAAATTAAATATATCAACAGGAAATATGTTTGTATGTCTGACCGAGAACAATTTGAAAAATAAAACTACAAAACCCGAGGAGCAAGATGGATAAAATTTGATGCATAGAGCCAACGTTTTAAGTATAGACAGATCAATTTACAATTGTAAATCACGTCTGTAAAAAAAAAAGCCTGACGATTTTTCGGTCTGTCTTTCCGCAGCCATTTAAGCACAAATAATTCAAAAAGCGTCAAGACTCAAATAAATGAAATTTATAATGCTGTCTCGTTACTAAAATGGCAATTCTGTGTCAAATTTTGGTTTCAATCGGTTGGGGGGGGGGAAAACGTTTCAGAAATGCTTACTCGGATTCCTTCCACTCACTAAGAAGTACAAAACGCGCTGAAATAATTAATTCTGAAAGTTAAACGTACAAACGTTCTGAAAATAAAAATCCGATCATTCGTAGCTTTCACTGACTTTTTCATGGCAAATCAGAGCTCTTGATTTTGTAAAACCACTGCATTTCGGGCTTACCGGGGTCCGAAAAACTCATTATTGGAATTAAGTGCCCGCACGGCGTTGCTCATGGTATGGCATCCAAGAAGAGAAATTAGCTTTTAACTTAAGTCCACGTGATATGACGTGGGCATGTTACGAAACATCAGACAAACATAAAAATAGAAATTATCCAGAATATCTACATATCATTTTTTATAACACACATTCAGAAATATTTAGAATGCTACAAAGGAAAAAAAAATGATATGTCCGTAAACAAAACACAAGCGACCATTTTCGAGGTTAGATTTCCCTCCTTTCGGCATTATGAGATTTGAATCGCTGTTTAAAATCAGAGTTAAACAATGACATGTATCGCATATGCATACCACAGCTCTTGCTATTTATACATGTGCAGTTTCAGGTTTTTGAGCATGCGTGGATAAGTTAAAATTGCAATTATAAAACCCTCTTTTTATTTTGATGTGGTTTTAATGTACTAAAACCTTTTCTAATAAATGTTCTACAAAATGGTATAAATATCTCCAATATCCTCCAACTAATTCTCGAGTTTTTGTGCTTCCAACATATAGACACTTTCAGGAGACTTCATTTTATACTATTTATGGATTTTATTCAAAGTATATTTGAACTTTTTAAATAGAAACCATTCCTATGTAATACAGCTCTATGAAAAATGTAAATGTGTGTTTCGTATATCTAGTAAATTCCTCTGTATTGTAACTTTACTTCTTTATTCACCTCATAAACTAAGTAGATATTAGGAGATTCTTTCTTCTTCAGATTTCAACAATGAAAGAAAATCACGTTCTTTAATATTCGATGGAACAATGAAAATGGTTTGAATTTCAGAGAAATGATGTAATGTAGGGCAACAAATTTAGCAATCAAAAATTAAAAATAAAATTGTGAAAATTCAGTAGAAAGTGGAATTTGGAATAGAGTAAATTTCCCTTTTGTGCAATAATATGTTAAGAAATGGCAGAAAAATGGCAAGTTTCCAACTTAATTTATAAATTATTAAAATTTTAATATGCCATTCTGAGGGACACTTTCCCATCCTTTAAGAGATTCATATGGGATGATGTCTCTTAATTTAATTGAAATCTTATTCCACTTCCTAACTTTTATCTCAATTTAACCCATAATAACTTTATTCTAAAATACTCTCTTATTTTTTAATCCAATTAACAATTTTTATTCATTTAATTAATTCAACACACTCTTTGTAAAACTGCTAAATTCAGCATGTTATCACGTTCTAAGCGAAGGGATAAAAGTCCCTAATGTTTACAACATTTTTTAAAGATATCTAAATTTCTTTTTTCAAAGAATACACGTGTCAAAGGTATCCTTACCAAAATCTCGTAGTTAATCTCTGAAGGAAAAAAAATGGCCTCTTCTGCATTTGTGTCGCTATGTAGACTGGTATATTTATGACCACTTATTCTTTGTACCTAAATTAGGCCTTCTGTCGTGAAATAAATCGATTTAAGATATCAAAAGTCTTTTCAATTTGGTCGCAACTGCTAAATTATGTTTACATATATGTGCCAAGTCTGTAGACAAAAGTCAAGCTGTTTGGTTTGAAGAGCGCCAACATACAAACACACTCATTCGCCTTTATTAAAAGTAGAGGGAATAATTTTTAAAGTATAAAAACTGCATTTAGGCTAAGGTCTGTAAATAAATTTTCAATAAACAAGAACTTTTCCCATACGATCAAAAAAGTAAGCATTCTAATATATAAATACAAATTTGGTATAAAATAATACGTATTAGCTTTCTGAGTTTTCGATATTATTTTTTATCGAGTTTTGGTGACTTTGAAGTTATCGAGCGACGAAAAATTATTGGAACAAATCGATAAGGTGGGAAATCCCAAGTACTTGTACTGGGTTTTTCCCTCGTTCAGACGACGATTTGGAAGAATAAAGTTGTACGAAATATTTTCTGCACTAAATCGAGACAAAATCGGGCAATTTGTTGAAAATAGAATTTAGGAGGTTTTTTTTATTGTATTAAGTATATTTAATTTTATAATACTTAGATATACACAAATATTAATAATATTTTATTTATTTTTACCATGATATACTTTTATTTTGATAGTACTTGCATATTATCTGCGAAATGCGTGGGAAGTAAAAATGCATGAAGAAATTCTACAAAGACATAAAGCTATCAAATAAGGCGTATAGTTGCTTCTTCGGCTAATAATTATTAAACAAAGAAACCTTCCACTAAGATTTTTTTTAAAATTATAAACAGATTCTCCTTTAATGAGTAATTTATCAAAATTTTAAACATTTTCCTCATATTTTTGTATGGTACATTTAAAAAAGAACATGCCGGCGTACAGAGGTAGCGCGTCTTCCTCGTGATCTGGACATCCCGGGTTCGAATCCTGGTTCAGGCATGGGTGCTCTTCTATGTACTATTCCTTACCTCTATGTAAAGGGACAGTACAAGCGAATGTAATGAGTGTGTAGCTAAGTCGTACTCTTGGCCCTAGTTCGCGCTACATAAAAAAAAGAGACGCTCATTCGGTTTAAAATCCCTGACGGTCGTCAGGTCGTTTAGCCATATCAAGTGTCATTAGTATTAACAATAACGCAAGATTCATAACTCTTCAAAATTAAACAAGTAATATAAAAACATTTTTTAAATCATTTTCTACTTAGATTAATAAAGAAAATTTTTATTTTAGTTACTCTTTATATTAAATAATTACAATTAATATAAATATGTATAAAAATATGACAGAGTCACAACATTAAGCATAAAAATAGAAAGTAAATCTTCAGTCAATTTTCTATTCTCCTTTCTATACATGGTATTGGAACTCGCAGCTCAAGGGATGGTAATCCAATGCCATACCAACCAGACTATCCAGTCCTGTCAGTAACTATAACTATAAATAATTGATCAAAAATTATACTTCCATTGAATTTCAAACGTTAATTGAAGAATTAAAGCCAATTGTGGCAACGCAAAATGTGTGACTTTTCTCCATGGGGTACAGATTAGAAATTTCTAATTTTCTACATTTTGTATTATTTCAATTCGAAAGTACTTCAAAATTAATCAGAAAATTGGTTAATTAACAATAGTTGATTTTAAATACATAAAGAATTATGAAAATAAACAGAATCGTTTAAAATAAACGGCCGAAAGCATACCTCATTAGTGTGGGGAAAACAAGCTGAATTCGTTACTCATTTGCGGATGAAGAAATAAAAAAAAATTTGGCGAGAAAGTGAGTTTTTAATTAATTACTAAAAATTAAGGAATAATAATTGAAAAAACTGTATTGACATCAAATGTCATCCACTACAAGTTTTAAAATTTTTTCTTGAACTTGATTGGATGAATAAACAGTATTTTATTAACGGTTGAAAATTTGTACAAGATATATATGCATAGGGAGAATTTGAGCTAGTAGTAGGAATTGAAAAAAAAAGAAAGAAAGAAAAAGAGAGCAAAGAATGTGATTTTTCTAAAAACTTTCAAGCTTTTCAAGAAACTTTCGAGAAAAAGCTGTTATTTAAACAGGTCAATATATATATATATGTAAAAAAATCTCAAGCTTGATTGGTCTTTGAAAAGCTTTCTTATTTACGCTTTGATAAACTTGTCTTGCCAGAGAACGTTTTACATGTCATTGACATGCAATAGCGAAGAAATTTTAAATTTTGATCACAATTTAGCATTTTTACTGAATTTATCCTAGCGAATTATTCGGTGATCGATTTCTGACATACGTTAACAGAGTCCGAAAATCGAATTTGTGTTTTAGAAACGTTTTTCTCTTAAATGATCCACAGATTGACTGAATGATGAAAAAATGAAATTGCCAATACTCTAATTGAAATAGTCATATATTTGGTATAAAGAATATGTGAATAAAACCAGTGGTCCCTCCCCAAAACTTTCTTGCATATTCTCTAAGAAACGTCAGGGATGGCTCTGGCGTGTAATAATTAAAACATATTAATATTTGGCGAGAATTTCACATTTTTACTGAATATATCGTAAGATCTTTGGCGATTAATTTTTGATGCGAGTTTAATAGTATCTGAAAATCGAATCTGTATTTTAGGCGCTTCTTTCTTAACGCATTGAAACTAAAAGTCTGCCTCAAAACTTCACTTGTAGTCACAAAATCTCATGCTAAATTTTGTTACATATTTCCCAAAATAAAGACCGACAGACGGTCAGCCTCTAGTTGGGTTTGACTCAAAATTTGACAGGTGTTAACACTATAGATTTTAAATATATTTATCGGATTTTTCACTTCCTTCACTTTTCTTTTTGTAATTATTGTGTTACTTTACATTGAAACGACAGGACGGATGGACAGATTCCCCCTGAGAAGATTTTGCACAAAATTTGATAGAAACCTTCAAATTTAGGGTAAATATCGAATACCAAATTTCAATCTTCTATGTCAAAGCAATTTGGAGTTATCTTTATCACAGATATATGTATTATTTTCGAAAGCTCATGGACGTTCTTGGGGTTTCAGGGAGGTTCTAAAACATGGAGATTCATCAATTTCTCGTATTCGAATTTTTCGGATATTACTATACTTTCTCTATACTTCTTTTATGAGAAAGTAAAAACTCTAACCTTATGAAACACAAACAGATATTTTTATATATTCCTTCTATAAGTTGAATTCCATATGAGGATTTTCAAAACTTCGACTGTTTTAGAATACAAATAAAATTTATGAATCTTTTTTTTATGAATTTGACTTAACTTTCCCTATCTAACAAAGTCAGGGCAAACATTTTTCTAAAATGCTCTTGACGTAGGCTTCGTTTTTAGAGATGAAATTTCTATTCGATTTGTAGAAGAATATTTTCATCAAAATATTGAAAATGCTGATATTAGTTGAACGAGTTGTACAAAATACCAGATTTATATTCTCAAACATGTTTGGGAGGCTTTGAGGAGAAGCCTTTCAATGCTGTTATACCCTATAAAACATATAATAATTGAAGCCCATCCTGATTGGGAAATAAACAATGTAAGGATTCTTAAATATTATGAACTCCATGTTTGCCAACGTTTGAGATTATTTTCTTCAGGAAGTTATTTAGACTAAGAAACACACAATACTCCTTAACACAAATACTCCTTAATTGATGTTTCTGTCAAGCATTAAACTTGTCAAATCAATCATTTACTAAAACTAGTAAATTTTTAATGAAATTTGGCTTCTTGCTATTTACAAATCTTTCCTAAATCTGCTATAAATAGATTACATATCGGATTTTTTTTCACGCGCTCTTTCACACTATTATCCCCTATATCCCTGATACTTAACGAACTTTTTTTTCTGCAGTCCATCTCAGATTTCAGTCTTCTTCTTATAGAAGACCTTAATACCTTTCTTTCTTCAACAACCTGAAGTACTTACAGCTCTTGTAGAAACATTGCACCGTAGCATCCATCCGCTGTCTCTTTATTGAAACACGCGCACTCGCGGGGCATCACGGGACATCTCAGTCGTCATGGCAACTGTTTCCTGAAGAAAAGACTCCGAGACGGATTCCCTACGTGGTTTAACGAAGGGGAAAAGCATTCTCTTCTTTTTTTAAAGGGAAAAAAAGAGGTTTGGGGAAGAAAATAACGTTCTTTGGGTATTAGAAACTAGGTTCAGATGGGGACAAGGGAATGTTGTTTAATAAATGGAAACAGCTAAATATTTTTTTTATACAATTTAGGTTGTATTATTTTATTAAGAAAAGCCATCTATAACGTTTCTCTTTGTAGTTACGGAATGCGGAGAATAAAACAATGTTATCAAAAAGAAAACTTAAAAAACAAGGCATATCGAGATTTTATCTAACATTTTTGTCTCGTTGGGTTGACAATTTAAATACATTATAGGGAATTCTTTTAGAAAAGAATTTTACTTTAATTCAATTATTAATGAATTCTTCGTTTTATTTGAAGTAAATACTATATTAAAATATCATGAGTATAAATATATAATCAGAGAAAATAGTGATTTTGGTGGTTTTTATCTCGAACTAGTTCAATTGCACCAAGATCATGCATTTGTATTTTGATAAAAACGCGTGAACAATAGATAATCTTTTCTAGATAGAAATCTATAGAACCTTTTCGTATGAGAATACATTGTGTCATAGAGTATAATCATGAAGGGTATGAAATAATGCTGGAAATATATTCCGTGTACGAATCCATACTTAAAGAAAAATGCACTCAGGTTAACTATTTGTAAAATGAGACGTTATAAACCGGTTTAATTTAGTTAAAAGGAACGAAAAAAGTGGCGGCACAAACAATCTAGTATTTAATTACCGGTTGTTCCGTTTACGCTCTGCTTCGATACATAATGCCTTGTTTTGCAAGTCAGAAGGATTATTTTGAAATGAGCTTCCTATTTCTGACTCAGTTAAGGTGGTAATACGACATCAATAATTTCCACATCACAAGGAGAACACATAACTTTCAATATCAAACAAATTATTAGTAGTGGCACTGTGACCAAATTATGACCATCTGTCAATTTTATGCAAAATGAGCTATTGCGTCACAGCATTGTCACTAGGGGGAGATAGTTACAAAAAGGGAATGCAAGGCAAGTGAACCATCAATTGCACTGTGTTACGCGTGGAGATATGAGCAAAAAACGTGACGAGTGTTTGAAAGCGCGATGATGGTAGGCACTCGAAGTGTCGAACCCAGTATCAGCAAAACGGCTGCTCTTGTAGGTTTTCGAGAGCAGCAGTTATTACTGTGCACAGAGAGTGGACTACCAAGCCTAAAACCGGGTCCCAATGTCAGGCTTGTTGTCATCACAGGCTACTGAATGCTGGTGCTGAAAGAAACCTTGCCAGAGTTGCCTAATCCAACAAAAGAGAAACAGTATGTTAAATAGTGGAGAATGTCAATAAAGAAGCAACTGCAAGCGTCTCTGAATGAACTGTGCAGCGCACATTACACCATATATGGAATGGAAGTCGAAGATCTGTTCGAAAGTCTCTGCTGTAAGTCTTTAACAAGAGCAAACGTCTCCAGTTTGGAAAAGTGCATAAATATTTAACGGTAGATTACTGGAAAAGGGTCATGTGGTCTGAAGAATAGCGTTTTCAATCACACCATGCAAATGGAAAGGTTCGGATTGGGTAAAAACGGCACAAAAGCATGGATCCCAAAAGCATTTCCTCACCACTTCAAGCTGGTGGAAGCAATATTATGGTTTTGGTTTGTTTTCTTAGCATTGCACTTTAATTACTGTCGATCAACGTTTGAAAGGCCAAAGATATTTTAAAGGTTTTCGCAGATCAAGTATTTCTTATTATGTTACTGGCATAGCCACCTGGGGGATGGATACTTTCAGCAAGACAATGCTTCTTGTCATGCAGTTGTATATACGTCAGATGGTTCGAAGAACATGATGCTGACTTTACCTGCCTCGGATGACCCTCAAAATCACCAAACCACAATCCATCTGTGCATTTGTGGGATGATATCGAAAGGGGCATCAGACATTTGGATCTAGTGGCATTCGATCAGATGGAACAAGAAAGTGCAATTCATTGGATATAGGTTTAAATTCCTAATACCACCTACCAGCATCTAACAGAAACTCTGCCAAGAAGAATCTTAGCAGTATTATGGGCTAAGGCAGATGCAACATCATAAATTGGCCACTCAGAATATATGATAAATATTTTGTGCTAGTGAGTTTAGTTTAGTTATATTAGTCTTGTTTTGAAATAGTATTAAGAATATTTTGGATGGATTTTGCAATTTAGAACATCTTTCGAATTAAGAAGATAACACCTGAGCTGACGGCCCGAATCTCTTTAACGGAAAGAAAATTGACAACTCAGATTTAAAATGCATTATTTTTTGAAAATGAAAATCTTTTAGAGAAACCGAGTTGTGAACCTGGAACTTTCCTCTAGCACAACCGAGAATTTAAAAGACAATCGTGGCCTCGAACTGGATGGGGATTTTGATTTTAGAATACTCCCGATCTTGAGCTTAGAATTTAGAGAACCAAAAATTAGTCGAATGTTCTATTTATCAATATTGTTTTAAATTTTAATAGAAGTACAGTCGATAATGTTTCGTTCAGTAATGTCGGGGTAGTCGACTGTACAAAGGATATATTAGCGGATGTTCATTTGAAGCTCATTGGATGCCAAGTTAATATCAGGAAATACCTACGGCAGCCCCTCATAAAACAACTTGAATAAATGAAAAATACGAATGAAAGGCAATATAATATTTTTATTCAAATATGTTTTAATGCCCAAGAAACTAATGAACATATACTTCGACTATTAATAAAAGTCAATATGTATGTGTATGAGTGTTGAAGATTATAATGCTCTACAAATCAGATCATTTATCCTAAAGTATCACACTTGGAACATATATATGCTTTTGAAAACAGGAATGTGTATCTCCAAGCAATCTTTCGTTGGATTGTTAAGTAGACATTTTAACAAAGTAAAAATTAAGATAAATTTTGTAGCTTTTTAGAAACAAGATAAAAATGCTTCAGAACAAAAACAAATTTTTACAATGCCTTAAAACTCCAAAAATACTTTTATCAATTATTTTTTCCATCATAAATCAAAATTATTTTCGTGTTATGCTCATTAAGATTCGTACAAAATTTTACTAAATATAATTGTAGAGAAAAGGAACAGTATAAGAAGTCAGATTCCATAAATTTTATATAATTTTTTTAACTGTCAAAAACGTTTTAATATGAAAAGTTACATAGTTTGAAAGTTTTTTTATTTTCTCAAATATGAGATACAAAAAGATAAAGCATTGCAATTCTCAAAAAATTCGAACTCGAAATTTCGAAAAATATTCAAGAAAACTACATTTTCGAAATTTTCTTATCTGTCCCTCTGTCTATCTGTGAATGGATGAAATTTAGTATAAGATGTCTACCCCTATTTTGTAAATTCCTCTCAAATTGTGAACAAAATCTTATCAGTGGGAATTTTGCATGATCTTTTGTCAAAATATAAGTTAATACGATAGCTACAAAAGGCAAAGAAATTGATAGATATAATTGCACATATATATCTGCATAGATTTATTATCTATAATATTGATTGATATCAGATGTGGTCCCAATTTTATTCATGTATTGACTGTCTGACCGTCTATACTTTTTTTATAAACATAAGGGTGATAATTTAAAAATGCATTATATTCTCATCAAGTTGCGAACCAAAAAGGTCAGCGAGTTGACTTTCTGTCCGTCTGTACTTTTTATGCATATAAACAAGAAAACGAATCGCTATGACTTAACTAAATTAATTTTTGTATGTCGTTTATTAACTATATTTGTAATTCTTTTCAAATAGATTTAATAGATATGATTAGTTGCACAGATTTAGTATCTATAAGGTTGATTCGTATCTGATGTGGAGAAAATTTTATCCGGCTGTTGACTGTCTGTCCATCTGTACTTTTGCATGAACGCAAAGACGATAATTTAAAAATGTATTAATTAATTAGGTTGTGTTGATTCTTATCGAGTTTTGCTCCAAAATGGTCACCGAGTTAACTTTCTGTCCGTCTGTTCTTCTTATGCATATACACTGAAGTGACAAAAGTCATGGGATAGCAATATGCAAATATACAGATGGCAGCAGTATCGCAGCGAAAACGTATAAATGCGCAGTTCATTTTCCAGAGCTTTCATTTGTGTTCAAGTTATTCACGTAAACAGGTTTTTCGTGATTTATGGCGGCAGGACGAGAATTAACAGACTTTGAACGTGGAATGTTAGTTGGAGCTAGACGCATGGGTCATTCCTTTGCGGATATCGTTAGTGAATTCAACATTCCAAGATCCACAGTATCAAGAGTGTGCCGAGATTATGAAATTTCAGGCATCCCATCCCATCATGGACAGCGCAGTGGGCGACCACCTGCCCTTAACGACCGAGACCGCCGACGTCTGTGTAAAACGGTCAATGTTAATAGACACGCAACACTTCGTCAAATAACTGCGGGAATCAATGTGGGACGTACGAGGACAATGTGGGACGTACGCGGCGAAATTTGTCTTCCTTGGGCTATGACAACAGAAGACCGACTCGAGTGCCTTTAATGACAGCCCGAAATCGCCTGCAGCGACTCTCCTAGGCTCGTGAGCATATCGACTGGTCCCTAGACCAGTGGAAAACCGTGGCGTGGGCAGATGAGTCACGATTTCAGTTGTTACGAGCTGATGGTAGAGTTCGAGTGTGGCGCAGACCCCACGAAGCCATGGACCCAAACTGTCAGCAAGGCACTGTTAAAGCTGGTGGTGGCTGCATGATGGTGTGGGCTGTTTTTACATGGCATGGACTCGGTCCTCTTTTGCAACTGAACCGATCATTGACTGGAAATGGTTATGTTCAGCTGCTTGCAGATCACTTGCAGCCATTCATGGACTTCACGTACCCACACAACGATGGGATTTTTATGGATGACAATGCGCCATGTCACCGGGCCAGAACTGTTCGCGATTGGTTAGAAGAACATTCCGGATAATTCCAGCGCATGATCTGGCCACCTAGATCGTCCGATATGAATCATATCGAGCATGAATGGAGCATCATCGAAAGGTCCATCCACACTTTCACAATTATGGACGTCTATACAGACAGCATGGCTCAATATTCCTGCAGAGGACTTCCAACGACTTGTGGACTCCATGACACGTCGAGTTGTTGCACTTCGCCGGGCAAAAGGAGGATCGACACGATATTAACAGTCATCCCATGACTTTTGTCTCTTCGGTGTAAACACGATAACAACAACATAAAAAATCTTCAATAATTTAATTAAATAAAATTAAGTATGTGTTTTTTAACTATATTTGTAAATCTTGTCAAATTTAGTTTCAATGTGTGGAAAAAAAGGCATCCAAAATACATATTCATTTTTGTGGTACTTGTGTACTAACCGCATGTCAGTGAGTAATCTCCAAAGAGATTAATAACAATGGTGGATTCATGCCAAATATTGAGCTACCGCAACTTTTCCCCAATAGCCAGCGATTCAAATACTTGTTTCCTTCGCTATACTATGAAGTAAACAGGAGACGCAATGATTGAAAATAATAATTTGAGCATTCGGGGTGCTCATGACCTTGTTCTAAATCAATAATTTAGCATGAGGGAAAGGGTGGATAGTATCTTTATTAGAGAAAATCCGATAAATTTCGGGAAATCCATTCTGCTGGATATTATTAAGATCTGGGCATACATCTGATGGTAGCGGATCTAAATGCCTTTTAAAGATAACATGTTGCATTCTTTATACAAAACATTCCATATTTTGTAAATACATCAGAAAATATAAGGAGAATATGCATGCAGATAAAGGAATTATTATAAGAATAAAGATTAAAGTAGAATCTGCTATGCATATTTCAATGTATCATGTCAGAACATCATTTCTTGAGTGACCAATCACCACGTTCTCTTGCAAGTTAAATTATATTTTTATTCATTTTAATGGTTTCATTGAATTAGTCACTTTAGTATGGCAAACGATCCTAAAACACTTTGTATCGCATTTATTGTTAAAAAAATATCCCATTTACTTTTAATTTTATTTCATATAATCGCGTGCTCAAAATGAAATTTTTCTAGATTTTATTTGCTGTAGTCATTAACTTACTTTTTAAAATCAGAGCTTTTATGAATGCAGTGGTTACACGTAATTAAAAGCTGACTTTTTAGATGCTCGTGTAGATAATAATATTTCTATCTTTCACCTATGGATTTTTGTTGACGCCAAAAACCTCATCCCAAAAACAACATCATGTTCTGATATGATAAAAAATAATTTTATTTTATGTGTATATATGTGAACGTATTTCCCAAATGAATGCAATTTAATATGGGATTTAGCTTTATTAAAATAAAGGCCTTTTCTATTTAAAATAGTAAGATAGCCTGGTATGAATCTTTTATCCTTTTGGGCGAACGTAAAAGAAATGGAATGCCTCAACTGAATGAATGTATCTAAAATGGTGAAGAGCCTTATTATTCATAAAGAATATCACGAAATATCTTCTTTTTAGATGAAAAAAAGGAAATGATTTATTCTTCTTGAATTTAAATATTTATGAGAACTGAGAAAAGCTTTCATCGAATCGTTGTTCGACATTTTTCATTTTCTTGTTCGTTCCTTTTATAGTATGAGAAGATGTTAAAGAAACCGAAAATCCCTTAGGGAAATTTGGAAAAAAAACCTGTTATTGATTTAAAACTGAATTTAAAAAAATCTCAGTAGATTTTTTTTCACATTATAAATTCAAAATTTTTGATTATGAAACATTTAGATCTATTTAAACATGTTAAGATTCTTTTTTGAAACGTGATATTAAAGCGATAACTTTCTTTTATAAGATAAAAAATATCTATTGAACGTTTTTAAAGATAGTTTTGTTTATTAAATCTGTTCTAAAAAGTCCTATATTTTTGGATTTATATTCTCATATAAATCAAGTCCATGTGCTATTGTTACACATATATTTTTTGAAAATGAATTTATATATTATCTATATATTTTTTTCAGTATTTTTGAAGGTGATACCTTCATATGCAAATTCATAAACAATTAAAAGAATTCCAATCATCTTCTCTGAAATAAATTTAATCTAGAATTTCATACCAATTTGCAATTTTAAAGGTTTTAACTTCACATGTCTTGCATTTCATCTACCTATTCATTATTGTTTCCAAATGCGAGATTACATCGATGGATTATAATTAATCTAGTAATATATTTTTTAAAGTCAATTTCTACTTAAGTCAACAAAGAAATTTCTTATTTCATTTGCTTTTTTCTAAATAATTGCAATTAATAAAATAATCTATCAAAAATTATTGATTTTCAAGTAAAAAATACTAAGATCCTTGCATTTTACTGCCTATTGATTTCAATTTTCCTTACAAACTGCTGAAACTCTATTTAAAGTGTTAAAAATTAATTAAGTTTATTTAATAAATTAAAATTTGAAAAAAAAACTGTATTAGCATCAAGTGTCATCCACTGCCAATTTAAAAAAGTGTATTTGAATTTGAGTAAATGAATAAAAGGTATTTTATTAATAATTGTACATTTGAACAAGATATATAAATATATATAGGGAGAGTGTGAACTAATAGTAGGAATTGAAAATAAACCAATGAAAACAGCACTTTAAGGCCATTTTTTGAATAATAAAAAGCAGAAAATTACTTTATCGTAATTATTTTTTTACTATTAAGTTTGATAAATCGTTAATATAAATATAATATAACCTTAAAATCCCTTTTGTTTCTCTAATTCACTGTCAGTACAATCACTAATGCTGCTGAAATTGGAACAAAAACTTATTTAGCTGATTTGTTAGCTTATAATAAGTTTTAAAAACTTATTATAAGCTTATTATAAGCTTTTCAATTTTACTTTGTATATATGTGCACAAAATTCAAAACTATATTATTCAAAAACAAATAAATAATGAATTTATATTTAAAATTCTATTATCACAAATATGAAAAAAAAAAAACACAGATTAAATAAAGAAGCATTTGAATTGTTGCAAAATTTGTAAGGTTAAAGAGGTTCAACACTCTTGATAATGGGAAACTTTAAATCTCCAGGTCTTAGAACCCGCCCGTCTCCCCCAGTTCAAGCCCATTTTTAGAAGAATGCCTATCTACCATTTCATATGTCTGGGGCAAAAATAATGAAAAAACGTTTTGAACTAGATGAATTTTGGTGTGATGTTTTCACACCGAATTTGTAGATTTCTATCAAATTTTGGGCAAAATTCATTCTGAGGAAATCTCTCTATTTAGTTGTTCGCATAAAGCTTCAAACGGTAAATGCAAAAGAAATCTCGGGGATGGATAAAATTTGGTACAAATATGTGACATTTATATTTTAAACATCTACCAAATTATGAACAAAGTCCATTTATTGTTTGTCAATGGACCCTCCGTGTTTTTGCGCATCCATTAAGAGGAGTTTAGTTCGAGAAAATATGGGGGGGGGGGAGAAGGAGATGTTTACATTTAGAAAAAAAAAATTCTGGAAATGCGCGCATCTTCCCACGTCTCTCCTCTTAATGAGATAGAATCGTCGAAAAGTAGTTGTTTCAGGATACTGAAACGAACAGTATGTCTGTCGATCTGTACTTTCAAAAACATGAAAACACTATAATTCAAAAACGCAATAATTAAAATGTATCAAATTCGATAGGGTACAAATGCAGTTTATGTCTACAAATATAGTTTTGCTTTAATATTTTTTATTCAGTTAAGATAAAACGAGTCTAAAAGACAAATTCACCTCAATTAGAGAGTTTATGAAAAAGTTTTAGGGTTACCATCCCGTTGGTTTAAGTATCGTATAAACAGAAAGAAAGAAACAGTTTCAGTTTTTTTTTCAGATGTAGAGTGGTCTAAACTAAACGACTGTTTAATATTAAAATGCCTTTATTTTCTATCCTTTATATACGAAAAAATTAAAAAAGGAAAAAAAAAAGCAACGAAAATCGTTACATTTTGTGGCACTGTTTCCGAACTAAATGTGCACGTAAATTTTTCAAATCTTCGCATCGTACCTCCAGAAACCACCGTTTCTTTTATTCCGTGAATGACGGCCGAATGAATGCTTTGCTGCTTGAGCCACATCGGGCGGGAAGTCTCACTGCTTAATCATTCCCACTCATACGAACCGTAAAACGAATTCTAATTAAGGCTGTCGCGGGAAAAAGAAGCGATTCGTGTTTATTCATCAAATAACAACAAAGAAAAAGTCGTCTCGAGCGCTTTCAACCCCTCTCTCTGCGATGAAAAGGGAGTCAGGTTTAAATATGCATATAATTATGCGTGAATCTGGGAATTCTCCAGTTGACGTATTTATACGCTTTGAGGAATTTCCTATACGCTTTGAAGACTGCGTATAACTTATGAATATTCATTGTAATCAAAAATACGGTGCCTTTTCAGGTAAAAAAAATAATGGGTAAATGACATTAAGAAGGGAGTAGACAATGATATGTACCCCCCCCCTTTCTGAAAAGAAGTTTTTTTGGGAAAAAAACTTTTCTCAAAAGATTGAAGATTGGTGAAAGAAGCTAAATTACAGGAATACAAAGACATAGTAGTTGGAATAGCGAGAAGAATACGGTTTCTTGCCCATTGTTTGAAACGCAAAATAATAATTCTTGTATTTAAAAAGATTAAGAGTTGTCTAATCGATACTTTCTAGCATACTTCCTTATAATGATGACATCCAAACATAAAAATTGGGGATATTAGGAAAAACCTTGAACGTCAGGAGTCAGATTTTTACTTCAGAAAGTACAGAAAAAGTACAGTAAAAGCACAGTTTTAGTACCGAAAAAGTTCTATAGTGAAAAAGTTCAAATTCGATAATTTCACGAATCTCAAGATTTTGCAGTTTTGAAAAATTTTGGCGAAAGGGAAATGAATATTTTTGGTAGGAAAGTTAGTTTTTAATTAATCAATGAAAATTAACCTAATTAATGAATTAATAGTTGAAAAAACTGTATTAACATTGTCATTCACTGCAAGTTAAAAAAATATTTTTTAACTTTAGTGGATGAATAAAAAGTATTGTAACATTAAACTTGCATTACAATAAATAAATAAATAAATAAAAATAAACAAACTTTATTAGCTTCTAAAACCTACGGATTATTTGAATTTTTAAGATTTATTTAATGTCAAAAAGATTTAAAAGGAATTCAATGAACTGTCGTCTGGATAAAAGTGAAAATCTGTAAAAATATTTATAATGGCAGCAAGCGATTTCATATTGTTTTTAAATGTTCTAAAGTATATTTTATTATGGATCAGCAAATTTGTAGCTATTCTAATAACTTATCTCTTTAAAAGAACTCTTCTTAGAAAGAAATCTCCTTTAAAAATTTACTTTCGTAGTCAGGTATTACAGATAAAATCCTTGAAGCATGTTTTCAATTTTCTCCACAACTGAAGCGGCGCGAAAGATTATCCGATCAATTTGTATATACAAATCCATTCCTGTGCATTTTTTCGTAACTTTGAAGGATGTATAAGGATTTCAATTCAACGAAATTTCATGTGTCAAGGAATTCGATGATCTTGTCTTCGATTTTATCTATTTCTGGATACGAAAGACAGTACTAAAAATATTGTTCATTTCTTTCACATATGTTGTTGTTATGAATAGATTTTTCTGTGACCCCAAATACGGTTCTGCTTACACCACAAATTGAAAGTAAATACGGAAAGTTAAGAAGGCATAAAGGAATAAAGCAACTGGATTGTTTTTTTCCCTCGCTTTTCTTACTTTCTTTTGTATTAAAGCGCATTTATTTTATAATGACAATACGCTTTTGCAATACCCGATAAGCAATAAACGGTGGGCAATACTCGATTCGCAATATACTTTTGAAATCTACGCTTATCAATATACTTTTTCACATTTTTACTTCCTTTTATATACAGTATAGAGAAAGCATAGTAATATTAAAAAAATTTTGAACTCAAGATTCTGATGTATCCGCGCATTTTAAACCCCACCCTCTCACCAAGTTTGAAACACAATTTTGGAAAAAAATGTCTGTCTGTCTATCTATAAGAAAGACAGTTTAAAAACGCTTTGAACTAGACGGTTGGTCTTTACACCAAATTTAAAAATTTCTATCAAATTTAGAGCAAATTCGTTCAGAGAAAACTCTCATTGTCTGATGTATCCGCGCATTTTAAACCCCACCCTCTCACCAAGTTTGAAACACAATTTTGGAAAAAAATGTCTGTCTGTCTATCTATAAGAAAGACAATGAATTAATGAATATGAATATGAATTCGGATATGAATTAATACGATAATTACAAATCAAAAGAGCTGTATAGATAAAATTCGATACAGATTTAATACCTACACACTGTGTACACATATCAAATTTTGATGCAAATCCAATAAAAGTAGATTTTTTTGTCAGTCTGCACTTGAAAACATTTAAGGATGATAGTTCAAAAGCATAATGACATAAGTATATCAAATTCTATACGAGTTTCTGGAACTACATATAAAATTTTGTACAAAATCGTTGTTTCATTTGACAGAGAAAAATTTGATTTTTGGATACTAGTAACCGTATGTCATGAATTAATCGCCAAAAAATCGTCAAAGATGGCATGACAGATGCAGTAAAAATGCTAAATTCACTCCAAAAGTTATTTCGTAACTATTGTATAGCAATGCGAAGCACATAATTCTCTGGTATGACAAGTTTTTAAAGATAATTTGCTAGATAGTTTTAGATAGACTTCTTCAGCTGATTATTACCATTACTGTTATTGTTGTTTCTAACGGCATTTGCCATGGACAAGCTCGCTGAGGCAGTCAGAATTTTAAGCCTAATCAACCTCGCTTGTTTTGTAGTAATTGCAACTAGGGCCAAGAGTACGACTTTTGCTACTCACTCATCACATTCGCTCGCACATTCTCCTTTTACAGGAAGGCACATTCACACACTTCCCAGATAGAACACAGAAGAACAACCATGCCCGAACCCGGACTCGAGCTCGGGACGCAAAGATCACGAGGAACACGTATTACTCTTATGCTAGGAAACCGGCTTAGAATTACTTAAACATAGAGCGAAATTGCAGCATTATTAAAGAAGAGGGACAATAGTAAAAATATAATATTGCAACGACGTAAAGTGAAGTAAGAGCACTGAAAATATGCTATTACAGAGTCGAAAGGCGGAGAAAATATCGTATACATGCTACAACAACAGTTGCTTGTACTTGTCCATTTTGATTCAAAACTTTATAATTTCAGCTTCCATATCATATATTAAGATTCATGCATCTAACTTTTTTCGTTTGTAATTCTTCCATTGACACACAAACCTTAGATTTAATAGGTAACAATCCTATTGTGGTGACCTGTTCGAAAAAGGTGTTCATAATTGCGAGACGCGGTTAGATGACAATGTTGACACCTGATTTAACAACGCTTGATTTCGTCATATTTAACGCGGGAGAGAATCATACAAGCGATAGTTTTTCAATTTATTAGGTCTCCGAATTTGAACCTTTCCGGTCTTAATGTTGAAACTTTGGAAAGATATATTTATTCTATGTTAAAGTGATTATTTGAAATATTCAAAGTAATGTCAATGTCGCAGAAATATTCTCCCAAATAAAAACCAATCACAAGTGAATTATTAAACAGTCCCCTTAATTACAATTACAATAATTAATTGAATATCATAACAAAGAAATGGTTTCAGAATAAAATGAATAATAAGATAAATGCTGCGATTCTAAAGTGCGACAGTCTCTTTTAACTTTTTTCAGATACATCCATAGAGAAAGTATGTAGTAATCGTCAAAAAATCATAACTAGATTTTGATAAATCTCCATGCTTCAGACCACCGTGAGTAATAAAATTCATTTGTGAAAAATGTTTATCTTTCTGTGACAAAGATAACTCAAAAACGCTTTTAATTAAGCGGATGAAAAATTATAAATGGTCCTTATATCAAATTTGTATTTTCTATTAATTATTGAACAATATCAGAGAAAGTCTGATTGTACAGTTACTCGAATAAAAGTTGATACGATAACTACAAAACGAAAAGAGCTAGATAGATACAATTAGCACGAAAAATTAACATCTACAGTCTGTACACATATGGTATTTTCAGCCAAATCTAACGAGAGTTGGTTTGTCTGTCGTTTTGTACTCTAAAATGTACTTATTTAAGTATATCAAATTTGGTGTAATTTTTTGTAAATATGAGTGTAGCTTTATGCCAAAATTGGTGTAGTTTCTTATGGATATAAGTATAACTTTATGCCAAAATTGGTGTAGTTTCTTATGGATATAAGTGTAACTTTATGTCAAATGTTTGTATCGTTAGATGGAAAAATGACATCTAAATTACAAATTTCATCTTCGGATGCTAATAACTGCACTTTAAGAATTAATCACCAAAAATCGCCAAGGATAACACGAATGATAAAATACCTAAATTCACTCCAAAATGTAATATTTCATAACCATTATACGCCATTGCTACAAGACTTTCTAGTGATAACATCTTTATTGCAAGAAAGTTTTTTTTTTGGGGGGGGGGAGATTACTCCTGATTGTTAAATGACTGGAAGACTCATTTGCTTGTAATTTGTTGCACTTAAGGCATTTTGAATTCAGACTTTTATTAGCTTAATTAATATACAATATGACTAAATTACTAATTTAATTTTTGAGCAAAATTCTAAATCAACTCGTCATATCAAGGCAAGTGGGAAGAAAAACAATTGGAGTAAACTAAATATCACATTATTTCAAAATTAACTATCGGATTATAAAAGTTGATTGGATTTTTTCTAATATTTCACATTTAAATGCCAATTTGAAAACATGAGCCAAAAATCCATTATATTTCACTTAATATTCAGTTGCATAACTACATTCAGCTGATTCGTCTGTAAAACGGAATTTACGCTAAAAAGAATATTTGTGTTATTTAAGGCCTCTCGCTTAGCAGAATTCTTCTAAAAATGAACTATTGGATGCCAATTCCAAAGTCCATATCTCAACTGCCTTTGGAATTACCACAAATATTTGCTCCAAGAACCGCTATTAGAGGCGAATAGAAAAAAATAAACAATTTCGCTTTTTAATCCTCTTTTTCTCGTAATCTGGAGCGCAGCCCCCTTCTTAAATGCTCGAAATCCGTTCTCAATTTGCTGCTCTGCCTGGATAAGGCGAGGCACCCCGGAGGGATCTCCGACTCATCCTCCGCCGCTCATAATCAAAAAATTTAATTACTTTCTCCAGTTCCGTCGGAGAAGAAGAACACTGTTTGTTGCTTTCTCAACAGACTCCCCTCGGCTCAGAAGCTACTTGCATCGTATTTTTTCAGTCGAATTGTCATTTAGGATGCGGTTTATATATATGTATAGACATATTCACAATTTAAAAAAACAGACTTCTTTATTTTTACGGTTATAAGTAATGTGGGGGGAAATATAATAATTAGTGAAACAATTCAAACTCGAGATTTTGACGAATCTGTACGTTTTAGATCTTCCGGAGTTCGAAAACCATATTTCTGTAAAATGTACATACACTTTAGACAAAGATAACTAAAAAACGCTTTTATCTAGATGGATGAAATTTAGTATACTGTCTCTGCACCAGATTTGTAGATTTTTATTAAATATTGAGCAAATTTCGCTCATAGAAAATCTGTATATTCATCTGTTTGAATATAATTTAACACGATAGAGGGCCAAATAGATAAAAATTAATACTTAGAACACATAACACTATATTAAAGTCACCTTTCAAGTTTTGAGCCGAATTCGGAAAAGGATTGACAACCTGTAGGTCTGTATCTTAAAAAGAAATGCAAAACATATAGCTGAAATATACATTGGCTTGAAGATATCACTTTTGATTTGTGATTTTAATGTAATTCTGTATCAAATTTGTGTTCCAATTGTTGATAAAAAAAGGAGGTTAAAATCCAAATTCAATTTTCGAATACTATTATATATATTCGAATATATTACATACTATTTCAGGGATTAATCCCCAAATGACTCGACAAGGACCACACATTATATTTAATAAAAATGCTGTATTCCAGCCAAAAGTTAAGATTTCGTAAGTATTGCACGCCAACACCATGCAAGACTCTCTCTAGGACTTTTATTAGAGAATATGCGAGAAAGTTTTAGGGAGATCATTCCCACTGGTTGTTATGGTGGTAATTGCTTTTTTTTGTTGAATCTACTGTTGATTAACCGACTGATTAATATTTTTTGTAATATTAAATGCGTTTCACAAAAGATTTTCAAATATTTTTTGATCGATTCGAACTAAAAGATGATACTACATATTAAAATGCAACTTGGATAGTTAAATAAAAAAAATCCCAAGAAATGTAAGCCTTCAGCTTTTTACGGTCAGGTATTTCATAAACAATTAAAAAACAATGCAAGAAAAGCAAATGAATGTTAAATTAGTTATTAGTTAAATATAGATATAATATAAAATGAAATGAAATTTTCAATGGAAACCTTAATAAGAACAATATAAATAAAATCAAGTATTATATAAACGTACAAAAAAACCGATTCAGAGTCCTTTACGTAACTGAACTTCTTCATGCTTATAAATATTGAATTTTACAATCAATATTCCCTCGTTTTCTTAGTTGATGGTGTTTGGAAACTTAGTAGACTTATCAGTCCTCTATAACAATGGACTATTTAAATATTTATAGAATTTGAGAAAAATGGATTTTGAAATTCTTAATATTTATAGTATTGAGTTCTAAAACAAAAACTTAAAGTAAAAATTATTTTAGAAGGAATATAAATATTACTTTTTTATATTAATGAAAGTGATTTTTAATTATTATTCTCATTGTTCTCATTGTTTTATTTAAAGATTGCATTCTTCTGTTGTAAGATACTATTCACTGCCTGAATTCAAAAAATCAGATCAATTTGTCTTCAAAAAGAATTCAAACTTTAAATTAGAATGATGTTGGAAATAAAAATATTTCATTTGGATGAAAACTAAAGCGAATATTCAGAGAGTGTAGTCTAAAAGTATCTGTTAACCTCAAAGCGAATTAGGGGGTTTGGAAACACAAAGAATTCCGGCATAATGACGAGACCGCCATTTTCACAACACACACACACGTTTATTTACAAAAAACTCTACTATTTACACTCCTTGAAGCGCCATTTATTGGCATTTTACAGCGATATTCGCCCACAATTCGAGCGTCGTAACAGTATTGATCGTTATAGATTATTATTATTACAGAACTGCCCATTAAAATTAAAAGTATGAAGAAAATATCAACAGACTATTTAATCAATAGATTTAAATAAATGTCTAAAATATGATATAATTCTATCCAAGCAATTCATGAAACATTAGGAATAGTTAGATGTATTTTTTGAGAAATGTATTTTTAAACTGATCATTTATCCCGAGAATTTCAATTTTTTATGAACGAACAATTAATTTAATAAACACTGAAGTTAAAAAAAATGTATAATAGAGTTAAATCCAGAGACCTAGGCAGGTCAGTCAATTGAGCCCTTTCTCGCAACTTCATAAGAAATGTCATTTTCATATTTATGGTAACAATCTACCTGAAAGTGTTGCGGAGAGCCACCTTTTTAAAACAAGAAACCATTTTTCAAATTTATTTTACATAAAAGTTATATTACTAATGAAATCTAAACTATACCATTAAAGCTAAAACTGAATTGAAAATAAAATTAATTAATTTAAATTAAACTAATTAAAGAATTAAAATTGGAATTTAATCTAAGTCGTTACCAGTGAAATCCGTTATATAGGATTTCCATTTTGTGCCGATTGCTTTCTATCATGCGCATGCATGGCTGAATGAACAAGAATCCAAAATTCCTGACGCATTTCCAATAGAAAGAGGAGTGGTCTAATATTCTATTCTAA
>JAOUZG010009418.1:240438-254941 GCA_026289955.1 Argiope argentata
GTTTAATTATATATATATATATATATATATATATATATATATATATATATATATATATATATATATATATATATATATATACAACTGCAGCGTGTGAGAGAATAAATCCAGTATCTAAAATAATGACATTAGTTTTCTAAAATATTTTTAAAAAATGTAAAATAAATTTAAAAAATCTACCACAATGAGAAAAAATTAATTAAAAAATAAATTCTGTATAACTATAATAAAAAACGTAAATACATTTTGTATAACTAAAATTAGGAAGGTTTTCGTATAATAATATGCTTCAAATTTGATGAAAATTTCGATTGATTTTTTAATTAGAATCCAAATAAAAAAATTTAAAAAATTACCCAAGAAGTAACTATAGGTCAGATTTGATAGCTCTAGGTTCAAAAACAGAGTTTTTTCAAAGTATTTGCTTTATTCATATCGTAACGAAGCAATTTACAGAGATCGGCTTGCGTATGAAAGTTACGACTTAAAACGATTATTCAAGGATTTAATATGGATACGAGCCCCTCATCGAGATGTTAACTGCTGGCGGAAGAAGGCAAAGAAGTCATTGAAGGCGATTTTACTTTATATAAACGTTTATTTTCTTCCAACAGAACTTGGCCGCTGGGTTTTCCCGCAAAGTATGACTCATTTTGCCATCGGAAAATCCGGCAAAACTCTCCAGAGGCAATTTCTCCCGCGCCCTATTAATATGATTTCGGGATGCGAAATAAGAAGAGGGAAAAAAATTGGCGCAGCTTAAAGGAGATTTCACGTTTCCTTTAACTGCTCCAAATCGTGTTTTGGCGCGATATTTATGTTCTTTTGCGGTGCGCTTATTGGATGAAACTGTAAACATTTTCTGAAGCCTTAAAGGTTTTAAGTCCAAATCTGGCGCATTTAGAAAGCTTCATGGCTTATTAATTTTTTAAAGTGAATTGAAACGGATTGAAAATTTTTACTCTTGAAATATTGTGGCGTGATATTGATTATCAATTTAAAATCTACTAGCTTATGAAATGAAATAAACGCATTTTTCTCTATAGAAAAATTAATTTAAATCCTTTCTTGAGCAACTTTAAATCCTTTTCTTGAAATTATTTATTTCAATGTTAGTAAGAATAAGCAATATATCGAATTCTTCGAAAGCTTTCATTATTTTCTTAAAATATTAGATGAAAAGGTAATTTTATTTCTAAGAATATTTTCATAGGACTTTAACCACTTGACATACCAATTTATTTAACTTTCTAATTAGATAACTCATCCTATTTTGGTAATTTATTGTTAATTTGACTTTTTAAAATAATATATAGAGCATTTGGGATACCAAACCGTTTCATATTGATTTTTTCGTATTTAAATACTTAATTCTGTGGCTTAATTGCAGACTTGAAAATAAAAATTCAGCAATTCGATGCGCATGTCAGACACGTCATTGTATGCGAAGTGGTTAAATTTGGCATCTTTACTAGGAGACTTCAAAGGTTTACTTTTGAAATACGAGCAAATAATTTATTTATATTTTATAGTTTAAACTTCAATAGATATTTCAGATGGTAAACCAATTTGTTTAAGTTTTTTTTTCAGTGTGTATTGATTTATTAAAAGCTATATATTCTGAAGATTTATATATATTTCGATTAACTGTAAAATAAAAAAATTTCAATGCTTCGCAACGAAAATTCCTGTACATGTCACCATTGTGAGTTGATGTAAGCCAGCGTTTTTTCGATCGAAACTTTTCCTTTTTGGAGAGGTTTACGAATTTGGGTTTTGTACTTGATCTATGATCACAATTCAAAGCTAAGAAATTCTGAAGTGATAAAAACTACTAGAAAGACATAATTTCAAAATTAGATGTTAATTTCGCTGAAACAAGGTGGAATATTTTATTTAAAGATATTTTTTTATAATATGAAGCAATATACCTAGCAATATATTGGCTCTAATATTGTAAATAGTTCTTTCACGATGTTCAAAATATTATTATAAATCATTGATGGTTATTTAGATCGATGACCAATTTAATTTGATTTTCGGTGATGATATTAAATGTGATAATATAAATTTCAGTGGTAACATAAATTCATTTTTATTGATTGGAAAAACAAGGTACGAAGTTCCAACTTTATTCAAGGAGTTGAAAAATTTATCGAACCATGAAGTATTAAGTAAGGGATGTAGTAATGGAAAAATATTTATGTTAGCGAGAATAAGCAAGTCTGCGTTTCACAGAAGATATTCTTTCCATTTCTTGGATTCGAACTCATACGCTCATTACCATACTAATTAATATTTTGAATAAGCTGAATAAGTCTAGAAATAATTTATTTTAATTTTCTAATTTGTTATTTAAATCTCGCCAGCGACATGTTCATTCACCAGATAAATATTCATGTTTTTTTATTGCTAATGCGTGCATTCGGATGAATTGCTTTCTACATTTATGAAAACTTCTTTGATAAAATATATTTTGAATAAATAGAAAAAAATAATGCAGCTATTACTAATAATTGCAATTCTAAAATAAAAAAAAACGAGTTCAAATAAAGCATACTTTTATTTTTTTTTAAATTGGAAATTTATTTGATTTGGGAAGCTAACTTAAAACGGATGGATACATATTCAGAATTCTTTATACTTACTTTTTTTCTTAAATCTGAATCACTTAACATTAATCTGAAAGAGATTATTGAATCGATATTTGAAATTTTCAACAAGAAATTATATTAAAACTAATGTAATTACTGATTCAAAAAATTAAAATAATTAAGAAGCAAAAGTTTCTAGTGATTAAAATTATTTATTGATCTAAAAACTTCTCTATAAATCTAAAGTCAAATAAGAACAAATATGAAAACAATAGTATAAAACTTCTAAAAATCAAATTTGATAGGAAATAAAGATGAAGCTATCGGAAAAATTAAAATAATAGGAAATTTAGCTTATGCAATGTCTAAAATATTTAGTTATCTTAAATATTGAAACAACAATATCAAAAATTTTCACTTATTTAATACTTACGGAAACATAAGAAAGAACAACTGAACATTTTATCTGAAATCAAAAGCTAAGATTTTATATAGAAAATATCGTTATATTAACCCCTTGATATAAGAATTTACTTAACTTTCTACTCAGATGAAACATCCTATTTTGGTCATGTATTGTTAATTTGATTTTTTAAAACAATATATGGAGTATTTGTGATATTAAAACGTTTAGAATTGATTTTTTGCGTATTTAAATACTTTCTTATGCTTATAATTCTGTGGCTTAGTTGTAGATTTGAAACTAAAAATTCAGTAATTCGATGCGCGAGTCAGACACGTCATTGTATGCGAAGGGGTTAAATCGGCTTTTCTTGAGTTGGGTGAAGAATTAGGGTATTCGAAACTACACAACCATTCATTGTTTTATTTGCAACTAAAATTATTGGACTGTTATATAAAACTCAAATATATTCAAAAGCTGATAAACTTAGTAAACATGATCCCAGTAATTAATTTTGGAGTTCGCAGGATTTGACTTTTTTTGTAATGTTCAACAAAAATCTTTGTATTGTAAAACATATGCTTAGAGGTTATCTAATGTCTGCTAATAGAGATAAATACCTGAGTGTATGTGGGTTTTCCTCAGTGCACCTACAGACTATTTGACAATGTGCTATTGTGTTTGGCTAATGTGCTATGAAATTTGTTACATATATTCTTTGGAGGGTAGAAATTTGCCTCTTAATCTTTTAATTTATGAAAAGTTAATTGAATGTCTTTTACAAAATATTTCAGCTCAAATTTTTTTTAAAAAAATTAAATTTTTTAAATCATATATTTTTTTCGCTGTGTGATTATTTTTTATTTTAAGCGTTTAAAAAAGTATTTTAAACATATTTTACATTGTATTTCATTGCTGAAGCAAATCTCAAATCTTTTTCAATATTACTACTAATATTCCCAACTCAACACTTTTTTCATTGTTGATGTCAAGATACGAACGTGCTTTTAGCAAAATTTTTGAAATTTGTTGTGGTTACAGTTAAGATATAATTTCAGAATCAGAAAATATTTGAATTATGCCTATTTTTAAACATTACCACTTTTCCTCTGATATTATTGGTTATATTAGCTAGTATATAGGAAATCAGGAGTAATGCATAGCAGATTTATCATGAAATGTGCAAAACTTTTGAAATTTTGTGATATGCATATAAGAATTTAAAGTTAAAAATGTTAACTATAGAAATCCTTAAAACCAAGTTATGCAAAATATTTAATTGTAATTTTGAATCGTCATTAATTCTCCTGAACTAAATGTTGATCTAAAGCGCATAGTTATTGTGTAAGCAAACCGAATTCAGTATCAGAATTCACTTGAATAACCCCAACATGGATTCATCAACACACACCCTCGGAAGGGGGAATCCTTTGCAAAGCACGCATTCAATGATGTGGATATTAAAATGCACTCTTTGACACATGATATCTCAAGCTTTAATGGCCTCTCAAACTATTTAATTTGAATTTAGCGTGTCCCCAGTTCGTAGCCAACCGATACTATTGAAAATTCATTGCCACCGAAATGAGGCCTTCTCCGGAGTTCCTCCCTCCATTGTTTCCAATGGATCCTTTGCTCATTTAAGGGCCGCGGGTCACGCTAGGCTGGTCCATTGCAGGAAATTTCCAGCCAGCCAGTCCATTAGGACCTAATGCCACGCACCACGTGCTTTGCAGAGCACCAGTGAAAATAAACTTGGCGGGGTTTTACCCCATTTTGAATCAACAATGCTGAGGCTGGCAGCTGATCGATAGAACCCAAACATAACAGCCGGCGTCTAATAAGCGGGCAAATGCGTTTTGGGTACAGATAACGTGCTCGGTAAAAACCCAGGGAGGCGCCATGACGAGGGTCGACTGACTTGCTGCGGGGGTTCAGGTGGACAAGAACGATTGCGCTCAGAAGTCGCATTGTTTTTCGAAGTGTTCCCGTCATTGCCTTCTCTGAAGGGAAGATAATATGGAATTTCTTTGTCTTTTTACAGTGCGTTTGCTATAAAGATAAGCATAGAGGAGTTTTTTACGATGAAAAGGCGCCAAGATTGCAATTTGAATGGATCTATTTGATGTTGGAATGTCCATTGATGTGTTGTGACGCAATCGGTGATTTCGCGAGTTTTTGTGTTTGTGAAAACTAGTTCCGTGCTTTTTGGATTATCAACTTGAGGATACTATTGTGAAAAGTGATGCTTTTTCTTTCGTTATTTTCATCTGTGATATTGAATATTTCAATTTGGTTTTGAATTGGTAAAAAATACTCGATTTGAAGTAGTCACAAAAGTTGTGTGAATTCTGTAATCTGATGTGTGAAAAATGTATTTAATATTTGCTAAGACAGAGACGATTTCTCAATCATTAGAATCTTAGTTCTGGAAAAGAAATAACCATCTTCTAAAACAAAAAAAAATGTATAATTGAATTTTTATTTTCATATAGCTAATTTACTGTTGAATCCTTTTCTAAAATACAGATCTATAACAAATTTCTTGTTGAATCTCTTTCTGAAACAAAAATATATAAGTGGATTTGTATTTTCCATTGATAGTATTGATTATGCTTAAATTTTTTCAATTGAAATTTTAAAATATTAAGATAGAGATAAGCAATTAAAAAATTGAATAGAAGATTAAGTAAATTTTTTGATTTTATTTAATAAGTTTTTTTTGTTTATATTCATAATAGTACATATTTTTTTTATTCACAGCTTGAATTCATTTCAATTGTTTTCGTAAATTTTGACGTTAAATTTTTAGATTGATTAAATAACTAGTTAGTAATTTTTTTATTTCATACTTTACTTTTTGTGAAAGCCGTTATTTTTCACTGAAAAAGTACACAAATGTAGGCTTCATTATCACTCCAAGTTATGTATGAATTCTTCCATTAGCCAAGAAAAAACAAAATTTACCTTTAAAATATAAATTATTTCTTTTAGTGACCTGGAATTGAGGTTGGATTCATGATTGATCAATATTTAAAAAAAACTATATAAATTAAAAAATTTTATTTGTTACAAGTGATAAAATAGTCATATTACACTTTTTCATTTTACTAAAATATTTACAAATGAATATAACATAAAAAACAAAGCCAAGATAAAATCCAAAACCTTATCTATCTCAATGCTACTTACTCTTTTGTTCTTGGCATTGTTCTTTTCAATTTAGAATAGATACCACCATTAGGTAATCGTTGAGTAAGCGACTGCGTAACCACTCAAAGGAACACAAGAAAAGTATTCCACCCAACAATGTATCTTCTTTTTTCCTCGGTATTATTTTATTTATCGAAGATTTCTTCTTGGAGACCATTCGTAGCTTTGATTGATGCTCCCAGATAAAAATTGGATAAGGGCCCCCCAAAATCCAGACGTCTTCACTCAGCGCCGTTGCTTAAGAATGTCCCTCTGTCCTGTCCATTATGAGATTATTTGTGAGGTGTTTCTCCTATTCTATGGGCGGACCGGATAGAATTTCGATAAGAACTGGGTAGTGATTCCATTCGCCGTTATTAGTTTCGGAAATCTTTCATTTGTCTTTCGCCAGAATAAACTGCAGATAATATCGATGTATTTGGAGCGCAAGATGATGTAGCTGGAAGCGAATAAGATGCAATTTGTAACAGAATAAGCAATGATTCGGGCTTGATTGTAACAAATGATGCCGTTGTTCAGATTGTTTGTCTTCGTGTAGTTGGATAAAATGTAGTTTTTCTTCTGAAATGGATGTTTAAAATTGTGGTTGATTTTAGATGCTATGTTAAATGTAAAGTCTTGTAACAGATGTTACCAATGCTGATAAAAATGTCATTGATTATAAGAGATGCTTCTGCTGGTTAAACAAACGATTTTTTAAAGAAACATAAGTTATCTTTTTGAAATTAAATAATTTTAAATAGATTAATGATTGCAGATTAATAAGTCAGTTAATTATAATTAGTGAAATATTTATTGTTGTATTATAAACGAATATAAAGTTTATTTATCGTAAAGTTACCTGAATGCGTTTATTCATATATTGGCAAATGTTGGATAATATTTATTGAATAGTACAGTTAATGTTCGCTAAAAATTTAAATTTTTGTCACAAAGGTCAATTTATAAACATTATAAACTGCTTTTGTGATATCATAGAATGTGATGTAACTGTAATTGTATAAAGTATAATCGATTAAAATTTCTGGAGAAGAATTTGAAGGTAATTTTTATCAAAATAAATAGTTCAAATCTGAAAGAGATTTGTAATTAATCTTAACAAACCACTAATTAGTACTTCTTAAGGAACACATATTTCTTTAAGGTAAAAAATAATTTATAGTAAAATAAATTGTAAATAACTTTGATTTTGTTATAATTTACTTCTTACTTTAACAATAATTAGAAATATCTATTGAATTTTATGTCTATAAAATATCGTCTGTTATTCTTCTTCTTAAATACTAGAGTTTTGGAACCTCTAAATGAAATTATTATCTAACCTTTACTATTTTAGATGCATAAAAATAATTAAAAATTGAACCAAATCGAGCAAATTAGAGGTTTGTTTAGAGATATTCTGCTTTAGAATACAACAAATGAACTCGTTGTGGCAAAGATCACATTTCTTTTTAAATATTTAGATTAGAAATATGATAATATTCCTTGTTTTAAAAACTTGTAATATAAATAAGTATTTGCATAATACAAAGTAATTAATACTCTCTTGTAATACAAAACATTTGGATGATTTTTGCTTTATTGTGGAATAGGAGAGATACGATTGTTTAATACAAAAATAGTTATTGAAATTGTTTAAAATGTAAATAATAGTAATGAAATAGAGAAATAATTTTTTTTGTCTCAACAGAATTATAACTGTTGGGCTTAGGATTGTTACTTGATACAGTAAAAAGGAATTTCCCGTAATTTAGGTCAAATCATAAAACTGGAACACACATGATTACAGTGTACGTAGATTTCATTATATATTAATGCGATTACCAAGTTAAATATGAGAATTAAAGCAGATTTACAGAAATAAAGCAGGTAATATAATTGTATTTAAGAAGGATCTAATAACTTCATAGAATAGAATAATTTCCTTGTAAGATACTGCTAACTTTTTACAGTAAAGAATTTCAGCTTAAGTTAATAAAATATCCATGCGCTTTTTTCATACGCCTTCAAATATTTCTGGTTAAAAAAAGGTAATAATTCTTCCCTGAGTGGAGTGTGATGATACAGAAGTCCTTCACTTGACGCTAAAGCAAATAATGGTTTCCTGAAAAGAAATGGTTCTCGACAGTCTTTCTTTGGAAGCGCCATTACATTTGCATAATGTGATAAGCGAAGAAATAAAAGCTGAGTTGAAAATCATTATTTCTATCTTAAAACTCAACAAATTTCTTATTCATATACAAGATATTTCAAGTCGTTCTGCATTGGGCAACATCAAGGAATTGGTGGTATGTTCATGTTCTGTAAATTTTGACTTGGATAAACGTTATGACTTAGTGAGAGAACGACTTTTCGAGAATGACTTTTGCAAAAATCTGTGTTCTAACGACATCCTAAATTATTCAACGTTTCAATTCGAATACTTAATGCATTCTTCTGGGAAGCACCAACGTGCAGAAGCTTCTGGTGGCGAGAAGCTGCATTCGGCGGCGAAGAATTCTCATTTGTACCAGAATTCATTGCCCATCGCCAAAAAGGTAAGTTTGTTTTTGAAATTCTTTCTGTTTCTTCAATTTTGTTTACTGCTTAGTGGTTGTTAATTTGACTTGAAATTTATTTAATGTTTTTTTGGGTTTATCGCCATAATGGTAATCGAATATAAATAGGAGTAATTTTTCTAATAGTCCTGTCAATGCTTTATTTACTAATTTTTTTTGCTTGTTAACTTGCATTTACTGCCCACTTCTGGCGTTTGGCATTGTTGGCATCATTGGCGATGATAAAAAAACATTAAAGCAGATTTCATCTTTAATATATTTAATATATTCACTTATTTGGATGTGTAATTTTATCTATTCATTTTTTAAAAAACTCGATAAAAGCTCATTCATACTTAATGCTTCCGAAGATTGAGAGAAAAGGTATGGAGGTAAATTATTTTATTCAAATGATTACTTAAAGAAGAATGCTTTTAATAGAAATTCATTAGCTCTTTTGTTAAAATTTCTGACTTTCAGAGTTTATATATATATATATATATATATATATATATATATATATATATATAGTATTAACAAAACTCATTTTCACATTAATGTTTATTAAAGAAATAAATGATTAATCTTTATCAAGCTTAAAATAATATTTAAATAATTAAAATATTTTCAGAAATTTTAAAACAGAAGGTGTTAATATTTTAATCTTTTTATGATTATTATGAGATTATTTAATTAGTTTATTTGTTTCGATGATAAAAAAAACTGTTTATACGCCTTTCAGTTGACGTGCATTTATTTTCTGCTGAATTTCATATTTGATTTTAATTGATAGTTGCATTTAAATAATATATATATAAATATATTATTTGAGAAATTATTCTCCAATTGCCTTGTTAAAGTACTTTTTATGCTAATTCTAATGAAAATGTTCTAACTTGTTTTGAAAAAAGCATTTTTATATGAATCCAATATAAAAATATTGAATTCAGCTATCAGTACAAGAATGTTTGCAAGAGTTAAATTTAGGAACAAATTAAATATAAATTTCTGTAGGAGTGTATGAACGAATTTAAATTTATGCCTGTAGTTTTAATAAGATTCTCTGGACAAAACCATTTTTTAGTTAATAGTATGGTGAAAACATTTATTAGTGCATGAAAATAAATAAGGTAATTTGTGAGAGAAATGTTTTATGTTCATTAAAATAGTTTTATTTTTCCTCTAAAAATAAAATTATTATTTGACTTCTTATATGAGCTCTAAATGCTCTTTAAAATTACTTAACACATGAGCAAAATCTGACAAATAGAAACTTCAAAGAAAGAAAATTATAATATAATTTTTCATACATATTGCCTCCAATTTTTTGAAACAAAATAACTGCTTTCCAATTTTTGCATACTTTTTCATGATGCAGCTAAACATTATTTCCACCAAAGACAGATTCTTTTTTTTTCTCTCTCTTTTTTAGTTTTTTAACATACAAAAAGAAAAGTATTGTAAATGTCAAAAATTCCGGCTTTAAGTATTTAACCAATTTTTACATTTTAGCCCTAACTGTGTCTAAAAATTATATTTTTGGAAATAATATTCGTATGTAATGTATCTATGGACAAAATAACTAAAATGAGCATAAAGCTAGAGTGACGAAATTTGGTATGTTGCCTTATATCTCGATTTGTAGATTTTTAGCAAAATTCGGGAGACATATGCGTATATATATATATATATAAGCACATTAGTTGAATTTTTGAGGCGAAGTTGAAAGCCGATTTATCATCATATATGTAAATGCGTATCAAGTTTTGGACCAAATATATTATAGGGCAACTATTAATTTGTCTATAAAGAGATAATGTAAAAGATAATCTGTATGAAAGGGATAAGCTAAAAACACTACGATTCAGGTAAAAAAAAATTTATATGTGATTTTAAATTTTGCATATTCAGTAGCATCGCATTTCTGCAAATCTACTCTCGTATACTCAGGGGGTGTAAAAATTTGTTAGAAAGAGAATAAGAAAGGTATAGGATTACTTAAGTTTACTAAAAAGCCAATAAAATAAACTCCTGCTAGTTTTTTAAGTATTAGTCTTCAAGTAAAGCTAACAACTGTCACGAATTATTTGCGATAGAAAGGATTATAAATACTTAGCTTCGCTTTTAAAAAATAAAGATGATTGGCAGTTTTATCTTGAATTTAAATTCCACATATAATGAATATTCTTTATTTTCCAATTTTTTTGTAATATTTTAAGAAAGTAGTTCAGGATAAATGGCAATATTAAATAGTTAAGAAAACTGTCCATAGGTGGAAATGTGCACCAGATTTTTTTTGAAGTTTTAACTAGAATTTAAATAATTAAAAACATTTGCTGAATATTGACAATTTCCTAATTTCCAATTATATATTACATTGCCGTCCTGCCGGCTTTCTGGCACAGAGATAGCGCGTCTTCCTCGTGATATGGCCATCTCGGGTTCGAGTCCCGGCCGGGGCATGATTGTTGTTCTGTGTGCTATCTGTGAGATGTGTGAATGTGCCCCCCCCTGTAAAAAAGGGCTATGAAGCAAATGTGGTGAGTGTGTAGCTATGCGTACTCTAGGCACTAGTTGGTGCTACTTCAAACAAGACACGCTCCTTTCAGCTTAAATCTGCCGCTGTATCAGCGGGGGCTTGCCCATAGGCAAGTGCCATAAGTAACAACAACATTGTCGTCCTGAAATTCCAACCATTTTCATTGTTTTATTAAATATTTAATCGCTTTTTTATAGATTACATTGTTGCCCTTAAATTCAAATCATTTTCATTGTTTTATTAAATATTTTATTGCGTTTGAGTTTCTTACACTGTTGAAAGTTTAAAAAGAAGGATTCTAATATATGTTAACAAACAATACAGTGAGTTTACCTTATCTCAAAATTTATAAGATAGTTAAACCACACTTTTACTATTTTAATAGCGCTATTAATGCTATGGATCTGGTCACTATTAAAAAACTTCATGACACAAGGACAAGATCATGCATAAAACAACTAAAATAACACGGATTAAAAATGCCATTTTGGCAGACAATTGATTTATTGGAAATAAAATATAAGCGATATTCCCAAACCAGCTTATCACTTGAGGCGGAGAGTATTTAATCATGCAAAAGGAGTATAAAATCATTTTATGAAAAAATTAACTATCTGTAAAATGTTACTTATACTAATAGAATAGTACAATTGAGTTAATCTAAAGATAAAGAAAATTAGAAAAAGTATAAACAAAATGTATGACGATGCTTCTTTATCCTTTTTTGTATCTTCTTAAATTTTTTATTAACTAAATATTTCAATTACATAATTCTTTTTAAAGTTTTCCTATCTTTTTTGTTTGGATTTGATAAAATCCACCGGTTTCTATACCAGACTACCCTTTGATATATCTAAAGTTCTCTGGATTAAATTGTAAAAAATCTAGACTCTCTCAAACCTTACTTAACTATCTCACTAACAAAGCTTCTTCACTCAGCAGTCTATTCAATACACTGCATTAGAAAAAAGAAAGGACACTCCAACTGAAAAAAAAGCCAAAAAAGAAAAAGAGGAACAATGTCAACTAAATAACCCCATCTGAATAAAGAACATAACTTTCCCATTTTCCAAATAAAAAGCAAAACTGCTTCTCTCGGTCCTTTTCCGTCTCCAAATTGATACGCCCTCCGTTTGTTCCCGTACTAACAACACTTGACTCTTCCACGAGTCCTTATCTCCGTTATTCAATGCATTTCAAGAGGAGGGCCTTTTTAAAGTGTAGGAGAAGATATTGCAGCTTTTTTTTCAAAACCGGGGTCCGTCGCTGCCTTATAACAAAAACCGGGCACTCAGCGTTATCAGGTAATGTTTATAATATCTATGGTCTGGCCTAACCCAGGGACTTCCAAATATGCCGCCGTAATAGAGGAAATGCGGTTTTGCGGGTAAAATATTTGACAGCAATAGTATCGTAGGTGATGACTGAGAACACCAATATTCCCGCCATTTCTGAACTGCAATATACATGGTTATAACTTTTTAGACATTTCATAAAACTGTTACTTGGGTGCTTGATATCTTATTGTTAATGGTAATGGGATAGTGTAGAGGCGAGGGAGATTTGGTGAAGGATCTGGTTCGAGATAAGTTTACCATATGTTTGACTGTTTTACTATCGAATGGAATTTGCGAATTATTCTCACGGGATTTTTATGCCTTCTACGATATTTTGACGTATAAATTATTTAATAAATTCTCTGTGTAAGATCCATAAAAAGATAGGCAGTGCAAAAATTATAGCTAAAGATAAATATACAATGCTCCAGGCACCTTTCGTGACTAGCTTGTTTGTTGGATATATTTTTTATATTTGGTTTCTGATAAATCGTTTAGATATATTTTCAGCCCCTTGATTCAACCAAACTGTCAAACATTGTTATACTAATTCTTTTACTTATCACCTGTTCATTGAGTGCAATAAACAATAAGAAAGTTATGATATCATAACACTTTTAAAAAGACAAATTTACATTTCATACATCTTCTAATTTAAGCGATATTCTGATTTCACTTTTCTATTATTCTTGTAAACAACACAGATATAATTCTTTTTCGTTTAGCTTCCAAATGCGGGAAAAAAATAATGTGCGATTCAATATTTTTTGAAATAATAAAAGCATTTTGAATTTCAGAGCAATAATGTAGTATAATATTGTAAATTAAGCAAAAAATACTTTAAATATTTCTAAAATCCAATACAAATTCGTACGACTATCAAATTGGTATCATTAAAATAATGAATTTTTCTGTGTTAAAAATGTATAAAATTTAGTTTCTAAGCAATAATATTTTCGAAAGGAACAGTGAAATATATGAGAACTTCGATAAACTGTTAATTAATTCAAATTCTGATCAAAACTATAAAAATGCTTATTTCTGCCCTTCAAGTTATATATGTGCCAATTTTGTATGTTCTAAGTCAATCGTTTGACCGCTCTGCAGAGCGCTAAAACACACACACACGCACACACACACACACACACATCTTTATTACTAGCAAAGATTAACAAAAGTAAATTAATGTACTTAAATGATATATCTATAAGTAGGCCAAGAAGCGTTGCCAAATGCCAAAAGCACCATTTGCGTTTTTTGATTTAAAAAAAGGAAATGTGTATTGATAAACAAAATATTTTAACAGCATGATTCTTATACGGGGATGGGTTCAGAACGAAATGTGTTGTTGCATAAAATAATTGAGATCGTTTGTGAATGGAGTATATTACATATATGCATTGCGTCAGCGGGCTATAAGTTTCATAAACATCAACAACATAATTATGTATGTTCGCATGTTATTTGTTGAAGAGAAACAACAATTATTTTTTCTACTTTGTCGTATAGGAAGTGCACAAAGAATTCAATATCGCAAAGCAGTACTTACCCGTTAGCTGGGCGCAAACGAAAAATCGTCAAATAATGCAGAATTCCGTTAAATTTCTTTGGCGATTTTTCGCTTGGGTCCCGTTAACGGTAAAATACCTGCAAATAATTTGAACTCGAGATTTTGTTGAATTTCTATCCCTTTTCAGACCTCCCAGAATCAAAAAAACATATTTTTTTAGTTACATCTGTCTGTCTACCATTGAATCTAATAGTTAAAAAGCTCTTTAAGCTAGACGTATGGAATAAAATATGCATTTTTTAAATAGATTATAATGAATTTGGTAATTTTCTGTTAGGCGGGCGAAAGCAAAAAATCGGCAAAAATGTAG
>JAOUZG010009418.1:254951-265202 GCA_026289955.1 Argiope argentata
TTCTGTTTATTTTTATTCGAAAAAAATCATTATAGATACTTATTCGATTTATACGATGCAAAAAATGCTCATATGCTGAATTTTGTAATTAAAAAATCGAAAAAATTCTTGTGTTCAGGGCTTTGGTCAAAGATTACATTTCTTATGGTGGCGGGGAGTGAGAGGAGGGACCTGGGGTTAACAACATTATTAGAGACTGATTAAGCTTAAATAATTTTCTGGAGACGCGCGTGCACTCAACTCAATGTGAAGGATTGTTGAATCTTAATAAGGGAAACCTTGAAGAAATGCGTTGAGCATTTTCAATTTGGTCAAACGACGGCGTAAGGGAAGAAATAAAATGAAAAGGAAAGCTCAGTGAATAATGTTTGAGATACAGATGATTTTGTTAGAGAGAACGCTA
The DNA here is from genome assembly GCA_026289955.1 of Argiope argentata. Taxonomy (NCBI): domain Eukaryota; kingdom Metazoa; phylum Arthropoda; class Arachnida; order Araneae; family Araneidae; genus Argiope; species Argiope argentata. Next base: position 255,355 of record JAOUZG010009418.1, read on the forward strand.
ACAAATTCGGGGGACCACTTCCATTGACTGTTTAGTGATAAAATCATTGCAAAGCATTCTCTTTAATCAAGAATGTAGCCTAAACATTTTGGGGTATTGCAATAACTTATGTGTTTTCTAGAACCTTCAGTTTTGTCTTCTAAGTTTGACTGGAATGATCTATTATCTATTCGGTATGCATAAATGCTATCTGTAATCTCTTATCCTTATCTGTATCTCTTTTCCTTACCATCAGACTAACCATTCAGGGAAATAGTATTACATATTTGTAATAATATCTTTCATATTGCATAGTCACAAAACTAGATGAAATATTTCTTGATGACTTAGTTTAGGATATTATTAGTCTATAATATATGGTATAAAGGATTATTGAGCTGATTTATGTAATAAATGACTTAGTTTCAAGATGGTGGAATTTATCAGTTGCCATTTTATATTCAAGATGGCGAAATTTTGGAAAGAGCAGAATATTTTTCGGTAAATGAGCTGATTCTTAATAAGTGAAATAAAAAATAATTTTTTAAAAACATGCATTTAATGAAAATATATGCAGACTCTAATGCAAATAATAATAATAGTAGTAATTTGAGCAGTAGGAAAAACTGAATAATAAAAGTAGTTATTTTGATCAGCTTTGTAGGATTTAGAGATGCAACAGCCAAAACTGTACCTAAGGTGTATTAAAATTAATAGAATAACTGTAACAGTAAAATAAATTTAAGAAAGAAAAAAACTTGGTTTTGTTGTTGGATAAAATTTGCAATATCTTTAGTTATATCTGTAACATTATGTGAATTCATTCCCTATCATTATAGAGCAAATATATTTGGAGTATTCAAAGCTAAATTTTATTTTATTTATCTATTGAATAACTAAAATATATCACCATTTCCTCAATTTTACATAAAATTGTCTATATTTAAAAGAAAGTTATTTAATAAAGCTATTTTTTTAAGATTTTAACTGGAAATTCATTAGTTTAAAAAACGAATTGCATGCATCTATAATTCCTTAGCACTGATTGCTTAATGTCGGGAGTTTTTCACCTTAGTACGACAGAAGGTTTAGTCAAAAAAAGTTTATTTATTTCAGCAGATTTTTTCAATCAATCCAAATTTCTCTCATAATCTACATTATAAATATTTTTCATTTTCAGCTGCCAGTAACTAAGTCTATTAACTATTCTAAGGCAGTTAACTATTAATATAATAGCTTAAAAATTAATAGCTTAAAAATTACAATCCGTTGTTTTATGAGTCATTGTAATCTATTTCACTGTCCGTGTACTTTATACCTCATTCGCTAACTTGTCTCCGCACCAAAACCTTCTTCAGTTCCTCTCCACTTCCCGATTGAAACTATCCAGGGAATTGTTACTGAAAAAGAAGGGAACTTGTCCCTTGTTGAAGTTTCGCCAGAGGTTGATCTGCTGAAAATCTGACTCGAGCGACTTCTTTGGTGTCGACAGTTCGAGATAGGCCATAGCCTAATCCTCCCCAAGGGTGGGCCCTTCGGTATCAGACGAGGAGTAATCCCTTCCTTCCTCTCGCCTGTCATTGGTATTCTGCGCGACGCTCTGCTGCTTAAAATAGAAGAAAGTCCTAAAGAAAGACACAGGGAACTGTCGTCAGGACTTTTCACACTTTATGAGTGATGCTTCCAGGATTCGTTTTTCTTTCGAAGGGTGGGCCCTATGAAAACACCGATGTTGTTTCGTTAATGCGAAGATTTTTTCCATATTAATCGTACGATCTTATTAGAGAGATGTGTTACATGGAGGAATATGTTCGTTGATAATGGGCAAAAATGGTGTAGCATCAAGTGGGGGTGATTGGGGAGGAAAAGAAGGAATAAATGCTCATGATGTCAATTTTAAAAGAGATATGGTGATAAACCATTAATATATTTAAGTTAACCTTTAATGATGACGTGTCCGCTTTACAACGGAAGATGGGATGAGTAGCTTCTGAGGATATGAACCCCTGAGCACCCGAGGACAGAAGTATGACTTCCAACTCGTATGAAGATGACACACTGAACACATTCTCCTGCACAGACCTTTTTACATGGGGGCACATTCACTCCCTCACAGATAGAACACAGAAAAATAACCATGCCCTGACCTATGTAATAACTCACAACTACTTAACTTATGTCATAATTCACAACTACTTAAAATTAAAAAAATCAGTAGTTTTAACTTATTATATTGGTTAATTTTGATATTTCGTACTCAAACTTCAAGATTAATCCCAACTTTTGTTTCAAAAGGGTTAGAGTAAGTAAGAATAAAAATTGCAGTACTTTCAAACAAATTTGGAGCGCATGGAACATTTTTCATTTACGTTATTTTTCGCTAATATTATATTAACCCCCCTAACTCATAAATAAATTAATATAAGGCTTTACAATTTCGTGTGTCATCTTCTATAGTGTTACTCTTAATGTCTGTAAAATTTCAAATTGCTAAGGTGAAAATTGCAAAAAATTATTTTAAAGGTCCCCGGTCACCTTAAATTAATCATATGGACGATTTTATTGCCAGAATGCCTTTCAAAAAGGTGGTTGGATGAAATTTAGAAGATCCTTTCACTATAATATTTACTCAGAGTTAGAGTTAAGTAATTAATTAATTGGATAACTTCTTCTTGTGTACAACCGACCACATCATCACCACTGAATGAAGCAGTAATGACAGGATTTGGTGTGGTTGACTACTGCCTTCAAAATAATCTACTCATATTTCTGACAAATTCTCCGAACTTTAATCCTCTTCCAGGCGATTGGCCCTAAGCCACAGGTGGTCAATCTCTGGTCTTCCGCCTCACTTTCTCCTTGATTAATGCGAAAATAAAAGATATTTCTAAAATTTTAAAGTCTTAGAGGAGTGTTTATAGAACTTATTTTACAAAATAATGACAAGTGGTCAAATAACAAAAGATTTGTACAAAAAAGGTATCCACTGGATAATGAAATGACATTGCTTACGCCATGCTGTAAAAACAACACTGGAATGTATTGCATCTATAACTACCATATGAAAAAATACGATATGCTCTAAATGAATAACTTTCAGAAATATGTCGATGAAGTCATATTTAAATTCACACCATAAAATAGTAGAATTAAATTGGGCAAAGAAACGACGATAAGATGATAAATGACTTTAAACTGTGTCTAATGACCAGGAAAAAAAAGAAATTTGAATGAAATTGATGGATATAAATTCTACTGGAATAAGTTGGGAATTATCTAAAAACTTTCTTCAATGGACATCGAAGTGGAATATAATTAATGATTTTAGAAACTTTCGATTGTAATGGTTTTTCGTTCTATACCTTCGGTAATAAAAAAAAATGCTTCCAAGTATAATAGCTTTATTTAATTTCTTTACTTGATTTGTTGAGATGATGTAATAATGTTTTCCATACGTGCATGATTTCAAAATATAGTTTTTGCAAGAATAACCTCAAAGACAAGCTGTCCGAAACATATTTCAGGGAAGAACTTACCCTGAAAGTTTGCTAAGAAATTGCCGATATTTTCTGATCAGGAGAACAGTAAAAAATTTAACTTAAAAAAAACTTTAATTTATATAGAAAATCAGCAAAAAATAATAAATAAATAAAACAATATTTAATATTAATGATAAGTATGATGCTAACTTTTAACATTTATAGATGAAATTCCATTGATTGCATAATACTCGTGAATCACATTACTCCGAATAATATAAATTTTTAGCAAGAAATTTATAAGTTTTTTTTTTATTATATTAAAAATATTGTTTCAATTACCTCGTGATGAAATTGTTAATAGTAATTCCTCAGAAGGAAATTCAAAATTTTAGAGTTGATTTTTATCAGTAACAATTGTGTCCTGTAGATGCAAAAGATATAACTTACAATTTACCTTGATTTGCATAAATGTAGGCAACGAATAACGAAGTTTTGTTTCTATGGAGTAGTTATTAAATTGAACAAGCGTTAAAAAAGTATTATTGAATAAAGCGAAGAATGCGTTTCATCTTTTTCTAAAGAGTCGCCCTAAGGAACGGGGAGGGACGCCTGGAAATGAGAATGAGATGCTTCCGGAATGGTGGTTGGATCGCGAAGCCCTAGTGGATACACAAATAGGTGGGGGTAGATTCCTCAAATCGATGATAGTACGTATTTTCTACGGGAGGAGTTGTTCCGTAGCCGGTGATGGCCTTTGGGATCTACCCACAGTACGCGTCAGTGTTGTTGTTGTGGCAGTCCTGTAATTCAGTTTTAGAGTTTAAATCCGTGTGCCTTCGTGGTTTATAGGAGAATCTGGAATGACTTCTTCTAAAGAGTCTTAAACAGGTTTCTGAGTCCGCTAAAGCCTTTTCGATGAGTATTATAGTCAAAATTTCATATTACACTTTTTTCCAATTACTTTTTTGACAAAACTCTAAAATTTAACAATCTGGATATTTTGCACTCGGACACCTTTAAAATGCGAATAAGCAAGCGGGAGACAGTTTCAGTTTGGCATAGAATCAGGGAAATCTTTGATGTAAGAGGATTTCAGATGAAATCGATTTTAAGAGGTGCAAAGAGAGACAAAACTCTATCAGATAAAATTTTTATAATTACTTTTGATTTGCCTATTATCACCGATTAGCCTTGCTACGCTACTTAGCCATCAATATGATTTTTTTAACCAAAGGAAGTGATCATCTCAAACTTTATCACATAGATTCTAAAAAACTTTTGGCTTGAATTTATTGAATTCACCATGCCATTCTTGCGAATCATTTGGCGATTAATCTCCGACTTGCTGTTAAAAGGGTTGAGAATGTTATTGTTGTTGTGACTAATGGCACTTGTCAAGGACAAGCCTCTGTTGATACGATCAGCAGATTTTAAGCCTAAGAAAGGCGTCTCTTTGTTTTACAAGTAGTGCCATCTAGGGCCAAGAGTACGACTTAGCTACACACAAGTCACAACCCTTTTTAGGGGGAGGACTTCCTTCATGCAAATTCATTCATTTATCTCAGATCGGAATTTAGACCTGGAACAGAGAACAATCACCTCTGACTCAGTACCCCCAGTGGTATTACTCTCTATATGGAGGACTTTGCGACCACGAGAGATTTTACAAGCGCCAGCCGCCACACACTCGGGAAATCTTTTGCCCTGTGAGTTTTGAACTCATAACCTAAGGAGTACGAGTTCAACGCTCTACCAACCAGGCCATCCCGGTCTGTTAAGAATGTGTAGGCTAGGATCGAACTCGAAAAATTAAAGATTTCAGCTAATTAACATGGCCACCTGACAAAAGCGAAACTCTTGTCTGCTGGATGTTATCTGGTGAGTCGGTGAGTCCCACCAGTGAGTCGGTGTAGAAACGAGCAATGCATTTTGCGCCAAGAGCATTGAGTGCGTGCGTGAGTTATTCTTGGAGATGTTGGTTGTTGTTTCTAATGCGCTTGGCGACTTTTTCTGTCGGTAAAAGGGCACCACAACAGCTGTAAAAAATTGCTTCTTCATCACGGGTCACCATTGTGTAGAATTTGTAGTGTTAGTACCGAACTCGCAACATGAAGGCCTGTTTCCGAAATAACTTAACCACTAGACAAAAGTAATTATTAATGTCCGGAGGATGTGAATAAAGCTTATGAAGTTTTCCCGTCAATAGAATTAAAAAAATCCTATGAGTTTTTGACACATTTTGCGTAACTGAATGAAACAAAATTTTTTCACAAGGTCACATACCAAATTTGATACATTTCAATCACTGTGCCGTTGAGTTATCGCGTTTTCACGTTTCTTAAAGTTCGGACCAATTGAATTTGGCTGAAAATTTGATAGGAATATAGTCTATAGGTGTTAATTCTGTCTATCGAATTTTATCAGTTTGATTCTCTTCGTTTTGTAGTTATCGCATTAGTTATATTCGAACTGCGGGACATACAGAAAAATCTGCAAATTTAGTGCAAATAATTTTTGAGTTAACTTTGTCACATGCAGACAAACGCATGGAAGGACGTTTTCCAAAAATGTATTTTTCAGACTCAGAGAGATGCGGATATCCATTAAAATGCGGATATCCATCAAAATGTCTTTTCGAATTTTTTTGTCAATTACTATATTTTCTCTATGCTACATATAAAACAAAGTAAAAATGGGAAACTTATTACAAGTTTTTTGGTTTTATTTTAGTTTTTAATGTATTGGCCTCCTTTTGTTTAGCAACACTAGGGCTATTTTTGGACGAAATTCATAATTTTGAACACCGGTCAGATGATGGGGACGTCACCTGAGTCAGCAATCTTCTCTAAACTTCCTCACCACACCAACGGGATGATGTTTGGTCCTGAGGAATTTAACGTGCAATAGACACCTTTACACGACTTTCTTCGGTGGAATCGGGTCTTGAAATTTAAACCCAATGGCTCGCTAGCCGAGACATTATCACCAGGCGACTTCGACCACGTCTAATTGTAAAATACAATTGTGAATACTATGAGTAACATGTGTAAATATAATTAAATGACATCTTGATCATAGTCATTATGAAACACTCCTACTAATTAGAGAGAATATGTTTCATAAATTCAAGACCATGATCAGTCTACCAATGCTATTTTCCCACAGAACCTAATTTAAGGTGACAATTCACACACACACAAAAAAAAAATGAAATGAAATTTTCGATCGTAAATTTCAAGTTATCATGTGAGAACATTATAATTTTTAAGTCATTATTTCATTCATTAACCAATTTTAACCGGTTTTAAACAATTACGAGTTTTTTCCTATCGGTCTCTCTCTCTCTCTTCCTCTCTCTCTATATATATCACAGAAGAAATAACAGCTATTATGTCATAGTTATTCGTCAGCATTTTTAAAACGCATTCACTGCCAAAGTAACATACGTAATAATAAAGCAATACTGGCAAAAACAGATCAACCTTTTAAAAATGAAACTTTCAAAGAAGAATACGTAATGCTGTTGTGACTAATGGCACTTGCCGTGGACAAGCCTCCGCTGATACGATCAGCAGATTTTAAGCCTAAGAAATGATTCTCTTTGTTTTACAAGTAGAGCTATCTAGGACCAAGAGTACGACTTAGCTACACACACGTCACAACCTTTTTTAGGGGGCGGACTACATTCATGCAAACTCATGCATACATCTGAGATCATAATTTAGACCTGGAACAGAGAACGATAACCTCTGACCCAGTACCCCTAGTGATGTTACTCTCGATATGGAGGACTTTGCGACCACGAGCAGATTTAACAAGTACCCGCCGCCACACACTCGGGGAATATTTTGGCTGGTGAGTTTCGAACTCGTAACCTAAGGAGTACGAGTCCAATGCTTTACCAACCAGGCCATCCCGGCCAGAATACGTAATGATAATGCAATACTGTCAAAAGCAGATCAACCTTTTAAAAAGGCATCTGCCTTCAAAGAAGCAGGTATAATAATAATACAATACTGGAAAAACAGATAAAAAAATCTTTTGCCTTTAAATTTCAAAGACATCGAAGCCTCCTAACCGAAACAGCATCATATTCTCAGATGATAAAATACGTAATCATTTATAAGAAATAATGCATGGAAACTAAAAGAATACAATGTAAGGAAAAAATGTCATATATGGAGACTTTTTTTTTTCACTTCAAACGAAGCGTAAGAAACATTATTTTCCCGAACCAAACTTCCTTCCTATGAGGTTTCCATAGAAATAAAATATATCCTAAACAAATTCCATTCCCATAGTATCATAAAAATATAAAACATGCCCATACTTTAAAAAAAATGAGCGAGAAAAACTTCGCAATTCTTTTCTTGTGAAAGACAGCAGCGTATTATGGTTTCTCTCGTAATACGTTATCTTAGACAAGAATAGTTCCTTCCTTCCTGTTTCAAGGGGAGGGGAAGGGGGGAGGTCCACAACATGGAACTTGAGATAGTGGGGTAAACATAAACGGAAGTGTTCCAAACCGGGGATTCATGAGGGTATGTCAACGAAGCGTTCCGACCACATTTTTCGTCAGGCGCGAGGCATGCCCTCTTATTTTTTATTTTTTAGTGTGGTCTGTTATGCTACAGTTTAAACCTCCCCCTTTTTTTGTTGACTTTTTCATTTTGACTGAAGGGAAGCTCGAGGAATTCGAATCATCATCACTTACAAGATTGTTTGTTTGTATTTGAAAGGGCAATTTAAGAATTATGGCATTTTCATGGTTCGTGTGAATGAAATATTTCATAGAGCTTTAACTGAGTTCATTTTTTTTAAGGAAATATTGTAAGAAATCATTTAAAGAATACGCTCACAAAAGACGACTGTGAGTATTTCGTAATTCAATACCCCTTAACATCTACGGAATTTCCGTAGTTGTTAACGGAAATTAGGAGAAAAATACAGAGTTACGGATATTTAGTAACAAAAACAACGGAAAACTATAAACGACGCCGAAAATGCCCAGTTTCCGAATCCTTGCTCACAGCAATGCTGGTAATAAAAGAATTTTTTGCACGGTTAAAAAAATAAATAAGCAGAATCTTGTTCTAGCATGAATGCAGAAATTTCGACGTCACTCCAAATAATGTTGTTGTTATTTATGGCATTTGCCATATTGGACCATATTGTTGCTGCAATAAATAATTTTCACACATCGTCTAAAAGAATGTTGATTTCTTATAATAATTATTCAGCCACTTAAAGATTTACTCTCTAATTGATTTTTTTTTGTATCGTAGATTGAATCAGATGAACTCTTAATTTTTTTTCAGGGGCATGTTTGACCACACCCTTTGCTTGCGCCTTTGGTTCAAAGGTATTCTCGCCAATCATCGTAAGCTCTGTCTAGGACAATGAAGTATTATTAATTAATCATCGAACACCGCAGGATACTTTGAGATACATATAAAAAGAATTCTTTATTATCCAGAGAACTACATTCCCTTTTAATTACGAAATAATTCTATTTCCTAAAAATGAGAAATAATTTATTTCCCCAAGACGCTTACTACGGGACATCTATTTATAACTTTTCTATTAATGTGTGCTTATGACAAGACGAAACATAAGAATTTAATTTTTCTTTTGTTGAATTAAAAATTAAACACACAGTAAACATTTATCTTTCATATCAGTGTAAACATGTATCAATAAATGATAAAATAAGTTCTAATAACTTTGCAACCATAACATTTTGTTTACAACCATTACATTTTTTCGTTTATTTCAGAAGTTTTTATTCTTAAACAGAAATATATATATATATATATATATATATATATATATATATATATATACTTTTCATGTTTCTTGAAAGCATCTTTCTTAAAATTTATGCAGTGTTTTTATCCCCTTTCATTCAAAAAATACATTTTTAAAATTTAAGCGATATACGGCAAAGCTACTTGAATTACTAGCTTACATTAACAAGTTACAAAATATGAATAAGAACGGGTTTTAATATAAAAGATTTTTTATTGTTTCATTGACATATGTTCTATAAAAAATGAACATGAATAAAAGTAGTCGGATTTACGAGTATTCTACTGCATACATTATAAAAGGGGGGGGGGAAACGTTCTGAGCCTCTTTAGATTCGGTGCCAACTTTTAATTAAAAACATATCCTATCATGAAATATACATTTAAACAAGAAATTAATTATATTGTAGTTTTCAAATATTAATGTCTAAGATTACTTTCAAAGATATATTTTTCTTTTGATTCTCATTAAAGCGAAATATTCATTTTTTCCTTCATTATTTTAACCATCCCCGAATCCAGCCTTTCCCTCTCCAGAGAGCCGGGGTGTCATGGTGGTAAGGCGTCGTCTCGTGAACTT